>JBBHAA010001935.1:0-262500 GCA_037953035.1 Aquarana catesbeiana
TCCCTTTCTCTTTCTCTCTTTCCCTTTCTCTTTCTCTCTTTCCCTTTCTCTTTCTCTCTTTCCCTTTCCCTTTCCCTTTCTCTTTCTCTCTTTCTCTTTCTCTCTTTCCCTTTCCCTTTCTCTTTCTCCCTTTCCCTTTCTCTTTCTCTCCCTTTCCCTTTCTCTTTCTCCCTTTCCCTTTCTCTTTCTCCCTTTCCCTTTCTCTTTCTCCCTTTCCCTTTCTCTTTCTCTCTTTCTCTTTCTCTCTTTCCCTTTCCCTTTCTCTTTCTCTCTTTCCCTTTCTCTTTCTCTCTTTCCCTTTCTCTTTCTCTCTTTCCCTTTCTTTCTCTCTCTCTCTCTCTCTCTCTCTCTCTCTCTCTCTCTCTCTCTCTTTCTCTCTTTCTCTCTTTCTCTCTTTCTCTCTTTCTCTCTTTCTCTCTTTCTCTCTTTCTCTCTTTCTTTAACCTTCTGCCCTTTAGAACCACTTTAAGGTGATTTACCCAGTTAAATTGCAATGTTATTGTGATCCCTAAGGGGGGGTCTTCATTGCCGTGTCCCAAACTGTTCTTTGCTGTTGGGCTCTCGCTGGTAAGATCTGTAGCATTCTGCAGGCATTGTGACAGCCCCCTCACTTTGAAAAGCGATCCATACAGACTACGCAACAGAGGAGACAGCTGTTTAGATGCAGGTTAAAGCCATCGCAGGGGGGGTGGAGGTCTGCTTTTTTTTTTTTTTTTTTTTTTTTTAATGGCAGCATCCGTTCTCCTATGCCGAATGTACAGAGCACTGGACAAGCGGAATTAAATACACTGTGATGTGTATCTGTATTGCTGTAAGTACCACAGCTTCACAAAAGCCACACATAAGCTTTTATTTCTTAACCACTTGCCAACCATCCACAGTAAATATTCGTCATTACTTTGATGTTAAATACCGGTTTTATGGCAGCAGCTAGCTACCATATTTTACTATGGACAGTTCTCTACAAAATAAAAGTGGAATATATAGATAGATAGATATAGATATATCTATCTTGATAGAGAGAGAAGATAAAAAATTATTAATTAATTCTTCCCGGTCACTTCCAAGCTTACCAGACCAATCGGTAAACCCGGATGCGGTCTGATGGCTAGGCAGGAAGTCGAGCGAGGGCAAGATAGCCCCAAATCAGCTCTATGCTCTTGGAGGACTTTTTGACTTTAAAAGCAAAAGATATATATATATTTTTTTTTTTCTTAAAGGTAAATGAAAGAGATTTCCAAGGGATGTTTACATTCCTTGTAATAGGGATAAAAGTGATCAAAAAAGTACAATAAATAACGGAAAAAAAAAATAATGTAAAGAAATAAAGATGATTTATACAGAGAGCTGTCACCGATATATATTCCCCCAACCCCCCCCCCTCACCCAAACAGTACACCAAGCACCACTGTCACCCCTGTCCCCATACACATCTCAGTGTCCCCATAAAACATCTGTCTTAGTGCACAAAACATCTGTCTGTCCCCCATCACCGCCGGTGGCCGATCAACATCTGTCATTGCTACCATAGATTGCGGACTCTATAACTTTCACACAGACCAAATAATATACACTGATTTTGGTGTATTGTTTTACCAAAGCAATGTAGCAGCATCCTTTTTGGTCAAAACTTATGAAGAGAAATTACTTATTTGCAAAAAAATTTTACGGAAACTAAGAAAAAAAATCTAAAAACCCCAGAGGTGATCAAATACCACCAAAAGAAAGCTCTATTTGTGTGGAAAGAAAATGATAAAAATTTCATATGGGTACAGCGTTGCATGACCGCACAATTCTCATTCGAAGTGTGAGAGCGATGAAAATTGGTCTGGGAAGGAAGGGGGTAAAACTGGCCAGTGTTGTGGTGGTTAAAAAAGAAAAAAAGGTATAAAATTTTAAAGCGTCACCTAATGGAGGTTTTGGAATACCGTAGTTTGTCGCCATTTCATGCGCAATTTTAAAGCATGACATGTTTGGTATCTATTTACTCGGCGTAACGTCACCTTGTGGACAGCATTCCCAGAAGAGTTGAAGCTGTTATAGCTGCAAAGGGTGGGCCAACTCAATATTGAACCCTGCGGACTAAGACTGGGAAGCCATTAAATTTAATGTGTGTGTGTGTGTGTGTAAAGGCAGGCGTCCCAATACTTTTGGTAATATAGTGTATTTCTGTGTGACTTTTTTTTTTTCCTAAGATTTAAGAGTTTTCGCTGTGCTTCCAGGGCCCCCACCCTGCTATTTTTTTTTTTTTTTTTTTTTTTTTACGTCACTATTGTCCTAATGTGCAAGATGAGCCACATTCACAGTACTTGCTACTGTTGATATTGTTTAACCACCATTTTGATCACGCCTTTTACTATAGGTGTAGGATTTGTTGCTAGGATATTACTAAGATACTCCCAGCTGTTTCTGCTCCCAGCCCCCATCACAGGAGCATGCTCTTAATCCCCTGCACATGTGTGGTCCACGATCTCCTCTGTCACAATATCGCTGATCTCAGAGCAACAGGAAAGCGAGCATTTTGGATCGGTTTGGTTTGAATTGGCCTGGAGTGTCTTAGAAACATCCTAGTAACCAGGCAGGACATGACGATGCCACCTTTGCAGCATTTTCGACCAGGCTCCAGGAGGTATGTAAATGGCCTACATACAGTGGGGAAAAATAATTATTTGGTCCCCTGCAGGTTTTTTTTTTTTTTTTTAATTGGCCCACTTACAAAGAAATGAAGGGTCTATAATTATCATAGGTGTATTTTAAATGGTAGAGACAGAATATCAACCAAAAATCCAGAAAAAAACACAATACAAATGTTATAAATTGAGTTGCAGTTCAGTGAGTAAAAGAAGTATTTGATCCCCAACCAATCAACAATAATTCCGGCTCCCGCAGACTGGCTACAGTTTGTGGTACACAGATTAGTCTATTAGTCAATTTTAAGAAGGTGCTCCTAAGGACAACTTGTGTATAAAAGACACCTGTCCACAGAATCTCTTTCCTCCATTCATACCTCACCATCACGGGCAACACCAAAGAGCTGTCAAGGACATCGGGGACAAGATTGTAGACCTGCAGAAGGCTGGAATGGGCTACAAGACCATCAGCAAGAAGCTTGGTGAGAAGAAGATAATTGTTGGAGCGATTTTTCACAAATGGAAGAAATACAAAATAACCATCAATGGCCCTCGGTCTGGAGCTCCATGCAGGATTTCACCTCATGGGGTGAGGATGATCATGAGAAAAGTGAGGGATCAGCCCAGAACTACACGGGAGGAGCTTGTGAATGATCTCAAGGCAGTTGGGACCACAGTCACCAAACAAACCATTGGTAACACAATACACCGCCATGGATTGAGATCCTGCAGCACCCGCAAGGTCCCCCTCCTCATGAAGGCACATGTACAGGCCCGTCTGAAGTTTTCCAATGGACATCTAAATGATTCAGAGAAGGATTAGGAGAAAGTGCTGTGGTCAGATGAGACCAAAATTGAGCTCTTTGGCATTAACTCGACTCGCTGTGTTTGGAGGAAGAAAAATGCTGACTATGACCCTAAGAACACCATCCCTACAGTCAAGCACGGAGGTGGGAACATTATGCTTTGGGGCTGTTTCTCTGCTAAAGGTACAGGCCAACTTTGCCGCATTGAGGGGCCAATGGATGGGCTTGTAAAATCTTGAATGAGAACCTTCTTCCCTCAGCCAGAACACTGAAGATGGGTCTTCCAGTATGACAATGACCCAAAACATACCGCTAAGGCAACAAAGGAGTGACTCAAGAAGAAGCACATTAGGGTTATGGAGTGGCCAAGCCAGTCTTCAGACCTTAATCCTATAGAAATTTTATGGAGGGAGCTGAAACTTCCAGTTGCCAAGAGACAGCCAAGAAACCTTCAGGATTTAGAGAAGATCTGTAAAGAGTGGACCAAAATCCCTCCTGAGATGTGTGCAAACCTGGTCACCAACTACGAGAAATATCTGACCTCTGTGCTTGTCAACAAGGGTTTCTCCACCAAGTACCAAGTCATGTTTTGCTTGGGGATCAAATGCTACTTTTTACTCACTGAACTGCAACTCCATTTTGTATCTTGTGCCTTTTTTTTTTTTTTTTTTTCTGGATTTTTGGTTGATATTCTGTCTCTATCATTTTAAAATACACCCATGATAAAAATTATAGACCCTTCATTTCTTAGTAAGTGCAAAATCTGCAGGGGATCAAATAATAATAATTTATCCCTCTGTATCTATAGCAAGGGCATCTTCCAATTTTGGTAAAAACTGCACACAGGCGCCCCTTACCTGCTGGGCAGGTTTTTGGTGACGGTGAACTGGCCCTTTTTGAGAAGGCAATGTTAGGTGAGCACACAGAGATCCAGTGCAGGGTGAATGTGTCTTTCAGCAGAATATATACTCTTACCCGACTCACATTGACTTTGCACAATATAAACATCAGTTTTTTTTTTTATCAGTAGTATACGTAAAAATAATGACTGGGCAAAAAAATCTGAAATATTTTTTTTTCTTTAAATCGGTAGTTTTAATCTTTTTTTAAATTGTACACTTTTTCTGATATTTCTTCTTCTTTTATAGAACCTCGGAGAATAGGCGAGATCACGGAGGCGTTCCAGCCCGTGCGCTGATACAGCTCCTCCTACCGGGACGTCCAGACAAATATTGTTTTCTGTCTTAAAAGCGCGGACTGTCCTCAGTGAGTTAGTGAAACCCGTTCTGTAACCCTGTACAATAAAATATTATTTGACTTCTTTTCGGGTGTGTTTTTTAATTACATTTTATTTTTATTTTTTTTTATTTTATTTGTTTTATCTTTTAGTATAAAAAATTTAAAATTTTTGTCTTGTTTCCAGCTGCCACTGTTCAGTTCACACTTGGGATTTGAACAATCGTTTTGCTGCTTGATTGCAATATCAGAAATGAAAGCGGAGCTCCGGGCACACAAATACAGAGATGAAATGCATATCTGAGATCTGTTTTTGTCACATGACTTCTGTCCATCCAGTCATTGGAGCCAGTAAGGTGTGCTGCAATGCATAGAGACTGCTGATGGAGAAGTAAAACAGAGAGATGAGCTCAGCAGTGTGCTGCTTCTCCTTTTTTAAGGAGGAACTTCAGACCCCCCTTACTGCTGTCCCCATCCCTTATTGCAGCCACCATCTTTAAAGTGGTTGTAAACCCATTACAACACACTTTTTTTTGCTACAGGTAAGCCTGTAATAAGGCTTACCTGTAGCTACCCCGGATATCTAATAAACCTGAATGGTTTAGGAGTCATCCCCTGTATTTGCATGAGCCGATGTCATCTGCACATGCGCACTGAAGCAACGGCACATACGTGCCGTTACCATCCACTCCCGCACGCATGCGCGGGAGTGACGTCATCTCGGCTCCGGCCAATCATAGCGCCGGAGCCCATGATACCCAGAAGTAACTCTGGGAGCAGTGTCGGCCACCGGAGCGGTGTCACAGTCCTGCCAAAAATCGCAGATTGCCGCCATTACTAGTAAAAAAAGTATCCTAAAAATGCCATAAAAAAAAAAAATCCCCTATTTTGTAGACTATATAACTTTTGCGCAAACCAATCAATATACGCTTATTGCGAATTATTTATTTATTTATTTTTTTCCCTAAAATATGTAGAAGAATACATATCGGCCTACATCTGAATCGGCAGAGTTCCCCCTTTTACATCTGAATCGGCAGAGTTCCCCCTTTTACATCTGAATCGGCAGAGTTCCCCCCTTTTACATCTGAATCGGCAGAGTTCCCCCCTTTTATATCTGAATCGGCAGAGTTCCCCCTTTTACATGTGAACCCGCAGAGTTCCCCCTTTTACATGTGAACCGGCAGAGTTCCCCCTTTTACATGTGAACCGGCAGAGTTCCCCCCATTACATGTGAACCCGCAGAGTTCCCCCCATTACATGTGAACCCGCAGAGTTCCCCCCATTACATGTGAACCCGCAGAGTTCCCCCCATTACATGTGAACCCGCAGAGTTCCCCCCATTACATGTGAACCCGCAGAGTTCCCCCTTTTACATGTGAACCCGCAGAGTTCCCCCTTTTACATGTGAACCCGCAGAGTTCCCCCTTTTACATGTGAACCCGCAGAGTTCCCCCTTTTACATGTGAACCCGCAGAGTTCCCCCTTTTACATGTGAACCCGCAGAGTTCCCCCTTTTACATGTGAACCCGCAGAGTTCCCCCTTTTACATGTGAACCCGCAGAGTTCCCCCTTTTACATGTGAACCCGCAGAGTTCCCCCTTTTACATGTGAACCCGCAGAGTTCCCCCTTTTACATGTGAACCCGCAGAGTTCCCCCTTTTACATGTGAACCCGCAGAGTTCCCCCTTTTACATGTGAACCCGCAGAGTTCCCCCTTTTACATGTGAACCCGCAGAGTTCCCCCTTTTACATGTGAATCGGCAGAGTTCCCCCCCTTACATGTGAATCGGCAGAGTTCCCCCCCTTACATGTGAATCGGCAGAGTTCCCCCCCTTTTACATGTGAACCGGCAGAGTTCCCTCCCTTTTACATGTGAACCGGCAGAGTTCCCCCCCTTTTACATGTGAACCGGCAGAGTTCCCTCCCTTTTACATGTGAACCGGCAGAGTTCCCCCCCTTTTACATGTGAACCGGCAGAGTTCCCCCCCTTTTACATGTGAACCGGCAGAGTTCCCCCCCTTTTACATGTGAACCGGCAGAGTTCCCCCCCTTTTACATGTGAACCGGCAGAGTTCCCCCCCTTTTACATGTGAACCGGCAGAGTTCCCCCCCTTTTACATGTGAATCCGCAGAGTTCCGTTACACTGTAAGGGGGGTCTCTGCAGACTCTGATGTAAAGGAGAACTCTGGGGACTCTTAACATAAGGAATGCTCTGGTGTACGGAGAGGACTCTGATGTAAGGGGCAACACTGTGACCTCTGATGCTCTGACCCTGATTTACCTTAGCATACTCACTTAGAGGCAGCAGAGAGAAGGGGGAGACTTCAGTCACAGACAGGGATGGATGGTGAGCTCACTCACCCCTTGGCAGTCAGCACCTCTTTCCCACCAGACTTTCCCACCTCTGCCTGAAAACGAGGCTTCTACCTTCTCCATCAGCTCATCCCCCCTCCCCCCTCTCCACACCTTTTGTACCACTTGCCCCTCACCTTTTTAGATTGTAAGCTCCATGACCCAGGGCCCTCCCAATCCTATAGTATTGAATTGTATTGTAACATGCCTCCCAACTTTCTGACATGGGAATGAGGGACACCTATCAGCAAAAGTATGCAGGCATAGGACACACCCCTTGCCACACCCCCTTAAAGGAGAATTGTACAAAAAAACAAGATTGGTTAACCACTTGACGACCGCCTCACGCCGATGTACGTCGGCAAAGTGGCACGGACAGGCAAAATCACGTACATGTACGTGATTTGCCTTCCGCGGGTGGGGGGTCCGATCGGACCCCCCCCCGGTGCCCGAGGCGGTCGTCTTTTGTCCAGCGGCGATCCGTGATGAGGGGGAGACCATCCGTTCGTGGCCCCCCCCTCGCGATCGCCGCCGGCCAATGAGAACACTCCTTTGCTGCTGTATGCTAAACAGCAGCAAAGGAAGTGATGTCATCTCCCCTCGGGTCGGTATTTTCCGTTCCGGCCCGAGGAGAGAAGACATCTATGTGAGTGCACAACACACACACACACAGTAGAACATGCCAGGCACACAAAACACCCCGATCCCCCCCCCGATCCCCCCCCAATCACCCCCCCCCCCCCTGTCACAAACTGACACCAGCAGTTTTTTTTTTTTTTTTTTTTTTTTTTTTTTCTGATTACTGCATAGTGTCAGTTTGTGACAGTTACAGTGTTGGGACAGTGAGTATTACCCCCCTTTAGGTCTAGGGTACCCCCCTAACCCCCCCTAATAAAGTTTTAACCCCTTGATCACCCCCTGTCACCAGTGTCACTAAGCGATCATTTTTCTGATCGCTGTATTAGTGTCGCTGGTGACGCTAGTTAGTGAGGTAAATATTTAGGTTCGCCGTCAGCGTTTTATAGCGTCAGGGACCCCCATATACTACCTAATAAATGTTTTAACCCCTTGATTGCCCCCTAGTTAACCCTTTCACCACTGATCACCGTATAACCGTTACGGATGACGCTGGTTAGTTCGTTTATTTTTTATAGTGTCAGGGCACCCGCCGTTTATTACCGAATAAAGGTTTAGCCCCCTGATCGCCCGGCGGTGATATGCGTCGCCCCAGGCAGCGTCAGATTAGCGCCAGTACCGCTAACACCCACGCACGCAGCATACGCCTCCCTTAGTGGTATAGTATCTGTACGGATCAATATCTGATCCGATCAGATCTATACTAGCGTCCCCAGCAGTTTAGGGTTCCCAAAAACGCAGTGTTAGCGGGATCAGCCCAGATACCTGCTAGCACCTGCGTTTTGTGCCTCCGCCCAGCCCACCCAAGTGCAGTATCGATCGATCACTGTCACTTACAAAACACTAAACGCATAACTGCAGCGTTCGCAGAGTCAGGCCTGATCCCTGCGATCGCTAACAGTTTTTTTGGTAGCATTTTGGTGAACTGGCAAGCACCAGCCCCAGGCGTCAGGTTAGCGCCAGTACCGCTAACACCCATGCACGCAGCATACGCCTCCCTTAGTGGTATAGTATCTGATCGCATCAATATCTGATCCGATCAGATCTATACTAGCGTCCCCAGCAGTTTAGGGTTCCCAAAAACGCAGTGTTAGCGGAATCAGCCCAGATACCTGCTAGCACCTGCGTTTTGCCCCTCCGCCCGGCCCAGCCCAGCCCACCCAAGTGCAGTATCGATCGATCACTGACACTTACAAAACACTAAACGCATAACTGCAGCGTTCGCAGAGTCAGGCCTGATCCCTGCGATCGCTAACAGTTTTTTTTGTAGCGTTTTGGTGAACTGGCAAGCACCAGCCCCAGGCAGCGTCAGATTAGCGCCAGTACCGCTAACACCCACGCACGCACCGTACACCTCCCTTAGTGGTATAGTATCTGATCGCATCAATATCTGATCCGATCAGATCTATACTAGCGTCACCAGCAGTTTAGGGTTCCCAAAAACGCAGTGTTAGCGGGATCAGCCCAGATACCTGCTAGCACCTGCGTTTTGCCCCTCCGCCCGGCACAGCCCAGCCCACCCAAGTGCAGTATCGATCGATCACTGACACTTACAAAACACTAAACGCATAACTGCAGCGTTCGCAGAGTCAGGCCTGATCCCTGCGATCGCTAACGTTTTTTGGTAGCGTTTTGGTGAACTGGCAAGCGCCAGTGGCCTAGTACACCCCGGTCGTAGTCAAACCAGCACTGCAGTAACACGTGGTGACGTGGCGAGTCCCATAAGTGCAGTTGAAGCTGGTGAGGTGGCAAGCACAAGTAGTGTCCCGCTGCCACCAAAAAGACAAACACAGGCCCATCGTGCCCATAGTGCCCTTCCTGCTGCATTCGCCAATCCTAATTGGGAACCCACCGCTTCTGCAGCGCCCGTACTTCCCCCATTCACATCCCCAACCAAATGCAGTCGGCTGCATGAGAGGCATTTTTATGTCCTCCCGAGTACCCCTACCCAACGAACCCCCAAAAAAGATGTTGTGTCTGCAGTAAGAGCGCGGATATAGGCGTGACACCCGCTATTATTGTCCCTCCTGTCCTGACAATCCTGGTCTTTGCATTGGTGAATGTTTTGAACGCTACCATTCACTAGTTGAGTATTAGCGTAGGGTACAGCATTGCACAGACTAGGCACACTTTCACAGGGTCTCCCAAGATGCCATCGCATTTTGAGAGACCCGAACCTGGAACCGGTTACCGTTATAAAAGTTAGTTACAAAAAAAGTGTAAAAAAAAAAAAAAAATATGAAATAAAAAAAAATAGTTGTTGTTTTATTGTTCTCTCTCTCTCTATTCTCTCTCTCTATTGTTCTGCTCTTTTTTACTGTATTCTATTCTGCAATGTTTTATTGTTATTGTTATTGTTATTGTTATTATGTTTTATCATGTTTGTTTTTCAGGTGTGTAATTATTTACACTTTACTGTGCTTTATTGTTAACCATTTTTTTGTCTTCAGGTACGCCATTCACGACTTTGAGTGGTTATACCAGAATGATGCCTGCAGGTTTAGGTATCATCTTGGTATCATTCTTTTCAGCCAGCGGTCGGCTTTCATGTAAAAGCAATCCTAGCGGCTAATTAGCCTCTAGACTGCTTTTACAAGCCGTGGGAGGGAATGCCCCCCCCCCCCACCGTCTTCCGTGTTTTTCTCTGGCTCTCCTGTCTCAACAGGGAACCTGAGAATGCAGCCGGTGATTCAGCCAGCTGACCATAGAGCTGATCAGAGACCAGAGTGGCTCCAAACATCTCTATGGCCTAAGAAACCGGAAGCTACGAGTATTTCATGACTTAGATTTCGCCGGATGTAAATAGCGCCATTGGGAAATTGGGGAAGCATTTTATCACACCGATCTTGGTGTGGTCAGATGCTTTGAGGGCAGAGGAGAGATCTAGGGTCTAATAGACCACAATTTTTTCAAAAAAGAGTACCTGTCACTACCTATTGCTATCATAGGGGATATTTACATTCCCCGAGATAACAATAAAAATGATTAAAAAAAAAAATATGAAAGGAACAGTTTAAAAGTAAGATTAAAAAAGCAAAAAAATAATAAAGAAAAAAAAAACAAAAAAAAAAAAACACCCCTGTCGCCCCCTGCTCTCGCGCTAAGGCGAACGCAAGCGGCGGTCTGTCGTCAAACATAAACAGCAATTGCACCATGCATGTGAGGTATCACCGCGAAGGCCAGATCGAGTGCAGTAATTTTTCCAGTAGACCTCCTCTGTAAATCTAAAGTGGTAACCTGTAAAGGCTTTTGAAGGCTTTTAAACATGTATTTATTTTGTTGCCACTGCACGTTTGTGCGCAATTTTAAAGCATGTCATGTTTGGTATCCATGTACTCGGCCTAAGATCATCTTTTTTATTTCATCAAACATTTGGGCAATATAGCGTGTTTTAGTGCATTAAAATTAAAAAAAGTGTGTTTTTTCCCCAAAAAATGCGTTTGAAAAATCGCTGCGCAATTACTGTGTGAAAAAAAAAAATGAAACACCCACCATTTTAATCTGTAGGGCATTTGCTTTAAAAAAATATATAATGTTTGGGGGTTCAAAGTAATTTTTTTGCAAAAAAAAAAAACTTTTTCATGTAAACAATAAGTGTCAGAAAGGGCTTTGTCTTCAAGTGGTTAGAAGAGTGGGTGATGTGTGACATAAGCTTCTAAATGTTGTGCATAAAATGCCAGGACAGTTCAAAACCCCCCCAAATGACCCCATTTTGGAAAGTAGACACCCCAAGCTATTTGCTGAGAGGCATGTCGAGTCCATGGAATATTTTATATTGCGACACAAGTTGCGGGAAAGAGACAAATTTTTTTTTTTTTTTTTTTTTTTTTTTGCACAAAGTTGTCACTAAATGATATATTGCTCAAACATGCCATGGGAATATGTGAAATTACACCCCAAAATACATTCTGCTGCTTCTCCTGAGTACGGGGATACCACATGTGTGAGACTTTTTGGGAGCCTAGCCGCGTACGGGACCCCGAAAACCAAGCACCGCCTTCAGGCTTTCTAAGGGCGTGAATTTTTGATTTCACTCTTCACTGCCTATCACAGTTTCGGAGGCCATGGAAAGCCCAGGTGGCACAAAACCCCCCCAAATGACCCCATTTTGGAAAGTAGACACCCCAAGCTATTTGCTGAGAGGTATAGTGAGTATTTTGCAGACCTCACTTTTTGTCACAAAGTTTTGAAAATTGAAAAAAGAAAAAAAAAAATGTTTTTTCTTGTCTTTCTTCATTTTCAAAAACAAATGAGAGCTGCAAAATACTCACCATGCCTTTCAGCAAATAGCTTGGGGTGTCTACTTTCCAAAATGGGGTCATTTGGGGGGGTTTTGTGCCACCTGGGCATTCCATGGCCTCCGAAACTGTGATAGGCAGTAAAGAGTGAAATCAAAAATTTTCACCCTTAGAAATCCTGAAGGCAGTGATTGGTTTTCGGGGTCCAGTACGCGGCTAGGCTCCCAAAAAGTCCCACACATGTGGTATCCCCATACTCAGGAGAAGCAGCTAAATGTATTTTGGGGTGCAATTCCACATATGCCCATGGCCTGTGTGAGCAATATATCATTTAGTGACAACTTTATGAAAAAAAAAAAAAAAAGTGTCACTTTCCCGCAACTTGTGTCAAAATATAAAATATTCCATGGACTCAATATGCCTCTCAGCAAATAGCTTGGGGTGTCTACTTTCCAAAATGGGGTCATTTTGGGGGGTTTTGTGCCACCTGGGCATTCCATGGCCTCCGAAACTGTGATAGGCAGTGAAGAGTGAAAGCAAAAATTTACACCCTTAGAAATCCTGAAGGCGGTGATTGGTTTTCGGGGCCCCGTACGCGGCTAGGCTCCCAAAAAGTCCCACACATGTGGTATCCCCATACTCAGGAGAAGCAGCTAAATGTATTTTGGGGTGCAATTCCACATAGGCCCATGGCCTGTGTGAGCAATATATCATTTAGTGACGACTTTTTGTAAATATTTTTTTTTTTTTTTTTTTTTGTCATTTTTCAATCACTTGGGACAAAAAAAATAAATATTCAATGGGTTCAACATGCCTCTCAGCAATTTCCTTGGGGTGTCTACTTTCCAAAATGGGGTCATTTGGGGGGGTTTTGTACTGCCCTGCCATTTTAGCACCTCAAGAAATGACATAGGCAGTCATAAACTAAAAGCTGTGTAAATTCCAGAAAATGTACCCTAGTTTGTAGACGCTATAACTTTTGCGCAAACCAATAAATATACGCTTATTGACATTTTTTTTACCAAAGACATGTGGCCGAATACATTTTGGCCTAAATGTATGACTAAAATTGAGTTTATTGGATTTTTTTTATAACAAAAAGTAGAAAATATCATTTTTTTTCAAAATTTTCGGTCTTTTTCCGTTTATAGCGCAAAAAATAAAAACCGCAGAGGTGATCAAATACCATCAAAAGAAAGCTCTATTTGTGGGAAGAAAAGGACGCAAATTTCGTTTGGGTACAGCATTGCATGACCGCGCAATTAGCAGTTAAAGCGACGCAGTGCCAAATTGGAAAAAGACCTCTGGTCCTTAGGCAGCATAATGGTCCGGGGCTCAAGTGGTTAAACCCACAAGTGATTTTTTTTCTTTATATTTTTTCCTTTATATTGGCTTTTGGAATTTACAAATGCAGCAATTTAGAAATCAGATGAAAGGTTTAGTGCTGGAAAACACTTTTTGATAGATAAAAAGTGCATTTTATATACAACTATATAGATCAGACCAAAATGAGGGACAAATGAGGAGGAATGAGGGACAGAGGGACATTGCTCCAAATCAGGGACAGTCCCTCCAAATCCGGGACAGTTGGGAGCTATGCTGTAACTGTACTATCTACCTTTATTTTGCGCAAACTGTTGGCGCTATATAAATCCTGTATAATAATAATCAATAATAATAATAATCAATAATAAAACACCACCTATGAAAAAAAAAATGTATATTAGCAAAGCTTGCCAGGTGAAGGATTATATACACTGAAGATCACGGTTGGCAGCCGTTCCAAACCCTTTATAAGCTCTTTTTTCTGGACAGGATTACCTTTGTACTGAGTTTTGCTAAATATATTTACTGCAATTCCATCACTTTTATATACAATAAAAAAAGTTTTATTGGGGGATGAAGAAGACAAGTGTATGAAATGCCATGACAAGAGGTCACATACCCTGCCATGTTCCTGTGCCAATGAAATTCTCACATTGCCCCATGTTGTTCATGTTAACACTCGTATAAATTTTATGGCTTTACACAGATAAGTGAGTCATTCCAGACAACGGGAGCCATTATTGAGCCAGATTTAGTTCTAGAAGCATCATTACATTTTTTTTCACTTTTCTGTCTCCTATAGGACAAAGTGCTTGTTGGTACGTGCTTTCTACACTATATTACCAAAAGTATTGGGACGCCTGCCT
The DNA here is from genome assembly GCA_037953035.1 of Aquarana catesbeiana. NCBI lineage: Eukaryota > Metazoa > Chordata > Amphibia > Anura > Ranidae > Aquarana > Aquarana catesbeiana. Next base: position 14,095 of record JBBHAA010001935.1, read on the forward strand.
TTACACACACATGAACTTTAATGGCATCCCAGTCTTAGTCCGTAGGGTTCAATATTAAGTTGGCCCACCCTTTGCCGCTATAACAGCTTCAACTCTTCTGGGAAGAGCGACCACAAGGTTTAGGAGTGTGTCTATGGGAAGGTTTGACCATTCTTCCAGAAGCGCATTTGTGAGGTCAGGTACTGATGTTGGATGAGAAGGCCTGGCTCACAGTCTCCGCTCTAATTCATCCCAAAGGTGTTCTATCGGGTTGAGGTCAGGACTCTGTGTAGGCCAGTCAAGTTCCTCCAACCCAAACTCGCTCATCAATGTCTTTATGGACCTTGCCTTGTGCCAGTGGCGGCTGCTGCTCAAAAGTTTTGGGGGGGGCGCAAAAAATTTTGAAAAAGGATCATCAATTGCAGCCACTGTGCCCATCAAACGCTGCCAATGTGCCATCAAATGCTGTCACTGTTCCCTCAATTGCAGCCACTGTGCCCATCAAATGCAGCCACTGTGCCAGACGCAGCCACTGTGCCATCAAATGCAGCCACTGTGCCAGACGCAGCCACTGTTCCCTCAATTGCAGCCACTGTGCCCATCAAATGCAGCCACTGTGCCAGACGCAGCCACTGTGCCATCAAATGCAGCCACTGTGCCCATCAAATGCAGCCACTGTGCCATCAAACGCTGCCACTGTGTCATCAAATGCTGCCAGTGTGCCCATCAAATGCTGCCAGTGTGCCCATTAAATGCTGCCAGTGTGCCATCAAACGCTGCCAGTGTGCCATCAAACGCTGCCACTGTGCCCATCAAATGCTGCCAGTGTGCCCATTAAATGCCCCCAGTGTGACCCCCATCCGCTCACCATCTGCCCGGCACTTACCCTGTCTTGGTGGGGCAGCGGGCGACGAGTGGGGTCCTTTCGTGCATCTCCTTCCGTCCTCATCTCCCATCCTCTCCTCCTGATAGGCATCCAATAGCGGGACCTGGCGTTTCAGCCAATCAGGTGACAGGTAACAGACCCGAGCACTTGATTGGCGGAGAGGCGGTTTAGTGTTAGGAAAGCGAATATTCATTTGCTTATCTAATACAGCTGAGTGACCGGCGAGCGCCTCGCGGGTCACCTTTTTTGACGCCTATTAGAGCCTATGGCTCAAATCAGGTGTTTCAAAACCACCCCCCGCCGCTGTAATTTAGGCACCTGAATAGGGGGTGGCAGCGGCAGCCATAGATAGATTCATGCAATGCATGAATCTATCTATTGGTGATAGAGGGGGTGGCAGGAGATAGGGGGCTGCATCCGTGCGCCCTTAATGCATGGGCCACCACTGCTTTGTGCACTGGTGTGCAGTCATGTTGGAACAGGAAGGAGCCATCCCCAAACTGTTCCCATCATATGCAGCCACTGTGACCCCCGCCCACCCGCTGTATGACCGACACTTACCGGCACAAAGCTGGAAGCATGAAATCCTCCAAAATGTCCTGGTATGCTGGCACCTTAAGAGTTCCCTTCACTGGAACTAAGGGGCCAAACCCAAACCCTGAAAAACAGCCCCCCACCATAATCCCCCCTCCTCCAAATGATTTGGACCAGTGCAGAAAGCAAGGTCCATAAAGATATGGATGAGCGAGTTTGGAGTGGAGGAACTTGACTGGCCTGCACAGAGTCCTGACCTTTGTTGTTAAAAACAGGTACCCGAGCCACAGTTTTACCACCCCTTGGACACCCACAGGAACGACATGCCACGGCCGCAGCAACTTCAACTCGGGATACAGAGTTTGACAGGCAGCACCGCCTATTGAACTGGCCCATTGAGATCAATGGGGGCCGCACAGCAACTCTGAGCCATAGACTTGGCTCGCGGGTTGCGGCGGCGCAGTCCCACAATGTAAAATTGCCATACACAATTTTTACCAAAGTGAAAAATAAACGGTCACCAGGAGGTGGCAGTAGTGCCGCCTGAACACCTACCAGATGCTGCTATACCGCCCCCCTGAAAAGTGCTCCACCGCGGAGCGCTAAGCATTACTGCCTGTCTGAATGAGGGCTTAGATGGGTCTCAAACTGGCAGCCCTCCAGCTGTTGCGAGACTACAAGTCCCATGAGGCAATGCAAGCAGGGGCGGCCCGTCCAATAAGGGCGCACGGGCACCGCCCCCTCTATCACACCGTGCATAGCATGAATCTATCCATGGCCGCCGCTGCCACCCCCTATTCAGGCGCCCAGCCCCTTTTCGGACGCCGGGCGCCTGAATTACAGGGACGGGAGTGTTTTTTTAAGGACCCGATTAGAGAACTAGGCTTCAAAAAAGGTGGAGTTGGAGCGCAGAACATTGCCCTCGCAGTCTACCCAGGCGTGTTAGAAAAGCAAATGAATATTTGATTTTCTAACACTGAACCGCCTTTCCACCAATCAGGAGGCGCGGGTCTAATACCAGTCACCTGATTGGCTGAAGGCACAGGCGATCCCATTGGCCAGCTAGCAGAAGCGGAGAAGAGACGCACGGAGGACACAGGAGCCATTGCCTGACCCGCGATACCCGTCCCACAGCTCGCCGCCGTCACCTGCTGCCTGACCCACCACCAAGATGCAGTAAGTGCTGGACAGACAGCGGGCGGGGGGGCGGGCACAGTGGCTGCATATGATCGGCACAGAGGCTGCAATTGATGGGGCACAGAGGCTGCATATGATGGGCACAGTGGCTGTATTTTATGGGCACAGAGGCTGCATATGATGGGCACAGTGGCTGCATTTCATGGGCACAGAGGCTGCATTTTATGGGCACAGAGGCTGCATTTCATAGGCACGGTGGCTGCATTTCATGGGCACGGTGGCTGCATTTCATGGGCACGGTGGCTGCATTTCATGGGCACGGTGGCTGCATTTCATGGGCACGGTGGCTGCATTTCATGGGCACAGTGGGTGCATTTAATGGGCATGGTGAGTGCATTTCATGGGCACAGTGGTTGCATTTGATTGGGGCACATTGGCTGCATATGATGGGGCACATTGGCTGCATTTCATGGGCACAGTGGTTGCATTTGATGGGCATAGTGGCTGCATTTGATGGGGCACAGTGGTTCCATTTGATGGGGCACAGTGGTTCCATTTGATGGGGCACAGTGGCTGCATTTGATGGGGCACATTGGCGGCATATGATGGGCACAGTGGTTGCATTTGATGGGGTGCAGTGGCTGCATTTGATTGGGGCACATTGGCTGCATATGATGGGGCACATTGGCTGCATTTCATGGGCACAGTGGTTGCATTTGATGGGCATAGTGGCTGCATTTGATGGGGCACAGTGGCTGCATTTGATGGGGCACATTGGCGGCATATGATGGGCACAGTGGTTGCATTTCATGGGCACAGTGGTTCCATTTGATGGGCACAGAGGCTGCATTTTATGGGCACAGAGGCTGCATTTCATAGGCACGGTGGCTGCATTTCATGGGCACAGTAGCTGCATTTCATGGACACAGTGGGTGCATTTGATGGGCATAGTGAGTGCATTTCATGGGCACAGTGGTTGCATTTGATGGGGCGCAGTGGCTGCATTTGATTGGGGCACATTGGCTGCATATGATGGGGCACATTGGCTGCATTTCATGGGCACAGTGGTTGCATTTGATGGGCATAGTGGCTGCATTTGATGGGGCACAGTGGTTCCATTTGATGGGGCACAGTGGCTGCATTTGATGGGGCACATTGGCTGAATATGATGGGCATAGTGTCTGCATATGATGGGCACAGTGGCTGCACATGATGGGGCACATTGGTTGCATATGATGAGCACAGTGGTTGCATTTCATGGGCACAGTGGCTGCATTTCATGGGGCACATTGGCTGAATATGATGGGCATAGTGTCTGCATATGATGGGCACAGTGGCTGCACATGATGGGGCACATTGGTTGCATATGATGAGCACAGTGGTTGCATTTCATGGGCACAGTGGCTGCATTTGAAGGGGCACATTGGCTGAATATGATGGGCATAGTGTCTGCATATGATGGGCACAGTGGCTGCACATGATGGGGCACATTGGTTGCATATGATGGGCACAGTGGCTGCATATGATGGGGCACATTGGCTGCATATGATGGGCACAGTGGCTGCATATGATGGGCACAGTGGCTGCATATGATGGGCACAAGTGGCTGCATTTGATGTTTTTGTTTCAGAATTTTTCAGTTTGTTTGCGCCCTCCTCCAAAAAAAATTTTGAGCTCCAGCCGCCACTGATTGCAAGGCTGACAGTTACAAGCATGACTCCCACAGGCAGAGGCATGATGGGACTTGTGGTTCCGCAACGGCTGGAGGGCTGCCAGTTTGAGACCCCTGGCTTAGAACATAGCTTCTCAACCTGCGGCCCTCCAGCCGTTGCGGCTCCACAAGTCCCATCATGCCTCTGCCTGTGGGAGTCATGCTTGTAACTGTCAGCCTTGCAATGTCTCATGGGACTTGTAGTTATGAAAAAATTGGAGGGCCGCACTCGGTGGAGCAGCCATGGCTTAGAAGATCAAAACCTAACAAAGGCAGCAACATCTGTAAAATACCGGGGTTAAGCATTGAACTGAGCATGCGCGGCGCTCCGTGTGCAATCGATAAAAAAAGAATAGCAGGTGGGGAAGCTTTATGGCAGAGGCTGATTTACCAAAATAGTTGAGACTCTTCACTTTGATTATCCAATCATGTGCAAATAAAATCGCTAAATGGAAATGCGCTTATCACGTGATTGCGTTGCGGTAACATGCACATTTCACCGCGTCTGACCGCAAAAAGCACACGTGTGAATGGGCCCTGAGTCTGAACTCCATTACTGAGATTTCTGTAGCATGGAAAGGGGCAGAGCAATGGAAACATTGGCCAAAGTTCAACCCCCTTCTTCACATGTTTGTTGCCTGTGTCCCCACTAGACAGATTTCTCATCATTTCCTGTCCTGACAACGAATAAGAGGAAATTTCCCCATCAGGTACAAGACAGCAAAAACCTCAGCAGAGGCTCCAACCCTTCCCCGCTCTCCAGGCTTCTTTAGAAATCGCCTCCAGCAAAGGACTGGGATTCGCGCCCTGCCCGCCAAGAGTTGTTTTTTTACTTTTTTTCTGCCGTGTCATCGGAAGAATGAGTCGAATATCTTCCATTCCCGGTCCCAGGGTGTAACCTGAACTGGTGTGCAGAGCTCAGGGTGGAGCGTTGTGTTTACACAAGAAAACATATTTACCCGCCGTGCACGCCAAGCCGCTCGCAGCACAGCTTCTTCATGGTGACAATTCACTGAATGATAATCCTATTACAGGACTTTGCTCTAATTTGCCCCTAAAATGGCTAAAATGGACAGATTAGCCTGAAGGTACAGTGCTAGCATCAAAAGAGGTCACCGTACACGTTACAATCTGATCGGATCAAAGCCTATTGGCTAGGTATATCCTCAGATTGTACAGTCATTGGAAAACACAGCAAAAACCTCACAGAGGCTCCAACCCCTCCCCGCTCTCCAGGCTTTGCCAGGCGTTGTACTTTAGAAATCCTCAGCCTCCAGCAAAGGACTGGGATTAGCGCCCTGCCCGCCAAGAGTTCTTTTTTTTCTGCTGTGTCATCGGTGATCTAGGTATTTTTTTTTCTTTTTTTTTCTTTTTTTTATATTGTTATTCTTTTTTCTTTTTTTTTTACACACAGTTGTTGTTTTTTTTCTCTGTGATTTAGGTATTTTTTATTTTATTTTTTTTTTTATTGTTATTCTTTTTTCATTTTTTTTACACACAGTTGTTGTTTTTTTCTCTGTGATCTAGGTATTTATTTATTTATTTTATTGTTATTCTTTTTTCTTTTTTTTTTTTACACACAGTTGTTTTTTTCTCTGTGATCAAGGTATTTTTTTAAATTGTTTTTATTGTTATTCTTTTTTCTTTTTTTTTATACACAGTTGTATTTTGTCTGTGATCTAGGTATTTTTTTTATTTTAGTTTTTTTTTTATTGTTATTCTTTTTCTTTTTTTTCTTTTTTTTTTTTTTTTACGCACAGTTGTTGTTTTTTTCTCTGTGATTTAGGTATTTTTTTTATTTTAGTTTTTTTTTATTGTTATCCTTTTTTTTCTTTTTTTTTTCTTTTTTTTACACACAGTTGTTGTTTCTTTCTCTGTGATCTAGGTATTTTTTTTTATTTTATTTTTTTTATTGTTATCCTTTTTTTCTTTTCCTTTTTTTTTTTTTTTTTTTTTTTTACACACAGTTGTTGTTTTTTTCTCTGTGATCTAGGGATTTTTTTTTTTTTTTTATTGTTCTTCTTTTTTCTTTTTTTTTATTTTAAACACAGTTGTATTTTTCTCTGTGATCTAGGTATTTATTTTTTATTTTTTTTTTATTATTGTTATTCTTTTTTTTTTTTACACACAGTTGTTTTTTTCTCTGTGATCAAGGTATTTTTTAAAATTGTTTTTATTGTTATTCTTTTTTCTTTTTTTATACACAGTTGTATTTTGTCTGTGATCTAGGTATTTTTTTTATTTTAGTTTTTTTTTTTTATTGTTATTCTTTTTCTTTCTTTTATTTTTTTTTTTTTTTACACACAGTTGTTTTTTTCTCTGTGATTTAGGTATTTTTTTTCTTTTTTTTTTTTTTTATTGTTATCCTTTTTTTCTTTTTTTTTTTTCGTTTTTTTTACACACAGTTGTTGTTTCTTTCTCTGTGATCTAGGTATTTTTTTTTTATTTTATTTTTTTTTTTTATTGTTATCCTTTTTTTCTTTTCCTTTTTTTTTTTTTTTTTTTTTTTTTTTTTTTTTTACACACAGTTGTTTTTTTCTCTGTGATCTAGGTTTTTTTTATTATTATAGTTATTCTTTTTTCTTTTCTTTTTTTTTTTTACACACAGTTGTTGTTTTTTCTCTGTTTTCTATTTTTTTTTTTTTTTATTGTTATTCTTTTTTCTTTTTTTTTTACACACAGTTGTTGTTTTTTTCTCTCTGTGATCTATGTATGTTTTTTCTTTCATTTTTTTTTTTTTTTACACAGTTTTTTTTTTCTCTGTGATATAGGTATTTTTCTCTTTAATTTGTTTTGCACACAGTTGTTGTTTTTTTTTCTCTACGATGTATCTCTCTCCTCTAGTCAAAGAGTGAAAACGCAAGGGCGGGCTTCACAGTGACTGATCACGTTGAAAGCCAATCAGAGGCTACCACAGCAATCAGGTGACCCGAAATCGGGAGTTCCAAGGTCCCGATCATTACCAGGGGGAGTTCGGGGGCTCTCAATGAGACCACCAGTCTCTGTGCTGGGAGTGCGCCGCAAACACAGATACGTACGCAAATACGCGCCCCCCCCCCCCAGAGAAAAAAAAGACCAGTCCAGCGGGGGTCCGCATAGCTGCATACACTTGGCGCCAAGGGGTTTTCCAGGCTCTTTCAGCAGCTGAATTAATCACCAGGTTAGTATGCAGCTTCTTTTGTCTTTTAACCCTTGCTGAACCTCTTGCCGACCAGCTGTCGTCATTATACTGCGGCAGGTCGGCTCTCCTGCGCAAACCGCCGTTGGTGTACGTCGGTGTTTGCATAGGAGATATCGGGCGCGCGCCCCCCCCCCCCCCCGCTGCATGCCCGCGGGAGCGTGCCCGCTAGGGTTGCCACCTTATCCTTTTAAACCCGAACACCTTTGAATTACACAGGTTCTGAGGCTAATTTAATGCAGATAAGGCACCAAGTGAGTTTCATTACCACCTTAATCAGCCACAGAACCTGTATAATTAATATGTGTTCGGGTTTAAAGGGATGAGGTGGCAACCCTAGTGCCCGCGGGTCCGGCAGAACGGCAAAGGCGATTCCCCGTTCTGCCAAAGGACATGTCAGAGATCTTCTGCTCCCAGTGGTCGAGACACACAGCTAGAACACACTCAGGGAACATACTTAGCCCCTTGATCGCCCCCTAGAGTTAACCCCCTTCCCTGCCAGTGTAATTTTTGCATTGATCGGTGCATTTTTGTAGCACCGATCAATGTAATAATGTCACTGGTCCCCGAAAAGTGTCATCTGTGGTCAGATTTGTCCGCCGCAATGTCGCAGGCCCTCTAAAAATTGCAGATCGCTGTAAAAACAATATAAAAATAAATAAAAGTCCCTAAATCTATCCCATAGTTTGTAGACGCGTGCAGACAAACGGAGCGAGTGGAAAAGCTGCTTGCACCGAATAGGGTCCAACCAAACCCAAGTGATCAGTGAAAGCCAGTAAAAGGTGCGCTGCTGCGCTAATCCAATAACAAAACAACGGTGCTAAAGGTAGCAGTATGGATAAATATTGAAATAAAAATAAAAAACAGTCCCAAGGGGGATAACCAACACTAGTATTTAGCTGTAACGAAAATTGTTATGGGCCATAATTCTATACGATAATGAAGTGCAGGGTGCAATACAGATGCATAAATCACACTTAATAGGTGTAATTAATACAATAAGAAATAATTGCGCAATATAGTAGAAGTGCAGACTTCTGAAAAAAAAAAAAACTGATTGTGTAAAGTGCAAACATCCAGTGCAAACAATGCGATGCTGTGCGTAGCATAAGCGCATCAGGCGCACAGCAGTAACAAAGTGTCCAGTGCAAAATTAGATCAACACAGTGACCAAACTTCAAATCAGTCCAGGTTGTGCAAAAATGCAATAACAAAGTGTCTAGTGCAAGATGAATAAACTCAGCATCAGGTGAATCCAAACATCTAAAAGGTATTCCTCCACAGAGTAAGTAAGCGTTCGGTAAGGCAGATAATAATCGTGAAGTGCTTAAGCCAGGAAACAGTTGTGACTCCTCTTCGTGAAAAAGAATCCCACACTGATAGGTAGTGGCCCCTTACCTTAAGGTATTGAGGTATCAGCAATGTTATCATTGTTTGACCAAAATAGGTGTTTATTAAAACAACATGGGGTACTCACATCCCCTGATGAAGTCACGTGGTGTGTGACGTCACGCGTAGGGACGGGACAGGCACTCTTTACTGATTGATGTGTACGAGCTCGCCGCTCGTTGGAGATATGTCATTGCTGCTGTGCTTTATGTGAGTACCCCGTGTTACTTTAATAAACACCTATTTTGGTCAAACAATATTATACTATGTGGTACCCCCTTTTTTTCTATCTACGTCCCCTGTACCTACTAAGGGACCAAGGTCTTTGGAGAACGGATTCGGGTCCAAGATCAATAATAGAGGGAGCCAGTACCAGCACTGTTGTTAATGCTGATACCTCATTACCTTAAGGTAAGGGGCCACTACCTATCAGTGTTGGATTCTTTTTCACGAAGAGGAGGCACTATTGTTTCCTGGCTTAAGCACTTCATGATTATTATCTGCATTAGGCTCCATTCACACTAGCGCGTTTTTTGATGCATTTTGCATTTTGCAGAAATGCATGGGAATTTTTTAACATGGGTTCCTATGGAACATGTTCAAATCATTGCATTTTTGTACCTCTGCGTTTTTGGAAAGGGTCAGGGACTTTTTTTCATGGAAAATGCAGCGTTTTGCATGTAATAGAATTCAATGGACCAGCATCAAAAATGCAAGTGCAGCGTTTTTGCAGCATTTTTGCAGCGTTTTTACAGCGTTTTGCGTTTTTGGCGTTTTTTTTTTTTTTTAACTGTATACAGTCTAAAAAAAACGGTAAAAAAAAAAAAAAAATGCAAAACGCGGCAAAAACGCGGCAAAAAATTTTGCGTTTTTTTTTTTGTTTGTTTTTTGTTTTTTTTAGACTGTATACAGTCTAAAAAAAAAAAAAAAAAAGCCAAAAACGCATCAAAAACACTGCAAAAACGCTGTAAAAACGCTGCACTTGCGTTTTTGATGCTGGTCCATTGAATTCTATTACATGCAAAACGCTGCATTTTGCATGAAAAAAAGTCCCTGACCCTTTCCAAAAATGCAGAGGTACAAAAAGGCATTGATGTGAACATGTTCCATAGGAACCCATGTTAAAAAATTCCCATGAATTTCTGCAAAATGCATCAAAAAACGTGCTAGTGTGAATGGAGCCTTAGGCCCCTTTCACACTGGGGCGGTTTGCAGGCGTTATTGTGCTAAAAATAGCGCCTGCAAACCGCCCCTAAACAGACTCCGCTGTTTGTTCAGTGTGAAAGCCCGAGGGCTTTCACACTGAAGCGGTGCGCTGGCAGGAGAAGAAAAAATCTCCTGTCAGCCGCATCTTTGGAGCGGTGAAGGAGCGGTGTATTCACCGCTCCTAAACCGCTCCTGCCCATTGAAATCAATGGGACAGCGCGGCTATACCGCGGTAATACCGCGGCTATAGCCGCGCTATACGAGGGGTTTTAACCCTTTTTCGGCCGCCAGCGGGGGGTTAAAACCGCACCGATAGCGGCCGAATACCGCAGTAAAACAGCGCTAAAAATAGCGCTGTTTTACCGCCGACGCCCCCTACCGCCCCAGTGTGAAAGGGGCCTTAAGCCCCTTTCACACTGGGGCGGTGGGGGCGTCGGCGGTAAAACAGCGCTATTTTTAGCGCTGTTTTACCATCGTTTTTGCGGCGGTATTCGGCCGCTAGCGGTGCGGTTTTAACCCCCGCTGGCGGACGAAAAAGGGTTAAAACCGATCGCATAGCGCGGCTATAGCCGCGGTATAGCCGCGCTGCCCCATTGATTTCAATGGGCAGGAGCGGTTTAGGAGCGGTGAAAGGCCGCTCCAAAGATGCGGCTTGCAGGAGTTTTTTTTGCCAGCGCACCGCTTCACCGCTTCAGTGTGAAGGCCCTCGGGCTTTCACACTGAACAAACAGTAGAGGCTGTTTAGGGGCGGTTTGCAGGCGGTATTTTTAGCGCAATAACGCCTGCAAACCGCCCCAGTGTGAAAGGGGTCTTACAGAACGCTTATTTACTCTGTGGAGGAATACCTTTAGATGTTTGGATTCACCTGATGCTGCATTTGCACAATATGGGCTGATTTGAAGCTCTGTCACTGAGTTTATTCATCTTGCACTAGACACTTTGTTATTGCATTTTTGCACAATCTGGACTGATTTGAAGTTTGGTCACTGTGTTGATCTAATTTTGCACTGGACACTTTGTTACTATGGTGCGCCTGATGCGTTTATGCTACGCACAGCATCGCATTGTTTGCACTTTACACAATCAGTTTTTTTTTTGGCAGAAGTCTGCACTTCTACTATATTGCACAATTATTTCTTATTGTATTAATTACACCTATTAGGTGTGATTTATGCATCTGTATTGCACCCTGCACTTCATTATCGTATAGAATTATGGCACATAACAATTTTCGTTACAGCTAAATAATAGTGGTATGTTGGTTATCCCCCTTGGGATTGTTTTTTATTTTTATTTCAATATTTATCCATACTGCTACCTTTAGCACCGTTGTTTTGTTATTGAATAAGCGCAGCAGCGCACCTTTTACTGGCTTTCACTGATCACTTGGGTTTGGTTGGACCCTATTCGGTGCAAGCAGCTTTTCCACTCGCTCCGTTTGTCTGTACATGATAGAGCGGGAATAACTATTTCACACTTTATTCTTCTACATAGTTTTGGTATAAAAAAAAAATCACAATAGACGTATACTGATTGGTTTGCGCAAAAGTTACAGCGTCTACAAACTATGGGATAGATTTAGGGACTTTTATTTATTTTTATATTGTTTTTACTGGTAATGGCAGGGTTCTGCAATTTTTAGAGGGCCTGTGGCATTGCGGCGGACAAATCTGACCACAAATGACACTTTTTGGGGACCAGTGACATTATTATATTGATCAGTGCTACAAAATAGGGGATAGATTTATGTAATTTTTATTATTTTTTTTTTTTTTACTAGTAATTTTTTATTTTTTACTAGTAATGGCGGCGATCTGCGATTTTATCAGGACTGCGATATTGCGGCGGACAGATCGAACACTTTTGACACTATTTTGGGACCATTCACATTTATAAAGCGATCACAGCTAAAAAATAGCCGTTTATTACTGTATAAATGCCATTGGCAGGGAAGCGGTTAACACTAGGGGGCGATCAAGGGGTTAACTGTGTTCCCTGGGTGTGTTCTAACTGTAGGGGGGATGGGACTGACTGGGGGAGGAGAGAGATAAGTGTTCATGCTTAGTAGGAACACACGATCTGTCTCCTCTCCCCTGAGAGAACCAGGATTTCTGTGTTTACACACACAGATCCCAGCTCTCACTCTGTCACGAGCAATCGCGGGTGCCCGGTGGTCATCGCACCCACCGGGCACACGCATCGGCTCTGGGGACACGCGCCGGGCGCCTGCTGTCACTTCTTAAAAGAGCGACGTACATAGGGTTGCCACCTTTTCTTCGAGCCAAACCCGAACACTTCAGCGGGGCTTGGCATTTTTTTTGTAGCATACACAATGAGATTGTAAAATACCTGGGACACCTCTGTGTGCCCTAGGGGAGTAGTAATGCGGCACGCGCAGCGGTGAACAGAGGGTGTAGCCAATTGCATATAGTGCAGGTGTGTAATTTACAATATAGTGTATATAGTGCAGGCGTGTGTAATGTGCAATATAGTGTGTATATAGTGCAGGAGTGTGTAATGTACAATATAGTGTATATAGAGCAGGCGTGTGTAATGTACAATATAGTGTATATAGTGCAGGCGTGTGTAATGTACAATATAGTGTGTATATAGTGCAGGCGTGTGTAATGTACAATATAGTGTATATAGAGCAGGCGTGTGTAATGTACAATATAGTGTATATAGTGCAGGCGTGTGTAATGTGCAATATAGTGTATATATAGTGCAGGAGTGTGTAATGTACAATATAGTGTATATAGTGCAGGCGTGTGTAATGTGCAATATAGTGTGTATATAGTGCAGGCGTGTGTAATGTACAATATAGTGTATATGTATTGTGTAATGTTTGGTGGGGAGCCTCCCAGTGTAATTTTGGGGGGTGGGGGGAGGTCTCCTGGTGTAGTATGGGGGGACAGGGGAGAGGAGGAGGGGGGCTGACAGAGGGGAACTGACAAAGGAGGGGGCTGACAGAGAGGAAGGGGGCTGACAGAGAGGAAGAGGGGGCTGACAGAGAGGAAGAGGGGGCTGACAGGGGCTAACAGAGAGAAGAGGGGGCTGACAGAGAGGAAGAGGGGGCTGACAGGGGCTAACAGAGAGAAGAGGGGGCTGACAGAGAGGAAGAGGGGGCTGACAGAGAGGAAGAGGGGGCTGACAGAGAGGAAGAGGGGGCTGACAGAGGGGAACTGACAAAGGAGGGGGGCTGACAGAGAGGAAGGGGGCTGACAGAGAGGAAGAGGGGGCTGACAGAGAGGAGAGAGGGGGCTGACAGAGGAGAGAGGGGCTGACAGAGAGGAAGAGGGGGGCTGACAGAGAGGAAGGGGGGCTGACAGAGAGGAAGGGGGGCTGACAGGGGCTAACAGAGAGGAAGAGGGGGCTGACAGAGAGGAAGAGGGGGCTGATAGAGAGGAAGAGGGGGCTGACAGGGGCTAACAGAGAGAAGAGGGGGCTGACAGAGAGGAAGGGGGGCTGACAGAGGAGAGAGGGGCTGACAGAGAGGAAGAGGGGCTAACAGGGGCTAACAGAGAGAAGAGGGGGCTGACAGAGAGGAGAGGGGGGCTGACAGGGAGGAGGGGGGCTAACAGAGAGGAGGGGGGGCTGCCGCTGCGATCATACCTTTGGGTTCCCGCATCCCGCTGTGCTGACAAGGTCTCGGGCTCCCCTGTCACCTCTCGTCTCCCACGGTCCCCAGCTGTGGTGGAGCAGGAAGAGGGCGAGGCCGAGGCTCCATGAGATGAGGACCGTGAGGTCGGTCGGAGCTCGCGGCTGCTCGCCTCTTACACAGACAGGCTACACCGGCGGTCTGTGATATGGAGCGCCGCACAGCCGCCCCGGCCACATAATAAATACAGAGCTATGGGGCGGAGGACGGGACACAGACAGAGGGACTGGATATTAGTTGTGCCCGGGTTTCCAGGGGACAGAAACCCGGGCGCAAGTTGCCAAACCCGTACTGTCCGGGTCAATCCCGTACGGGTGGCAACCCTACAGCTACAGCAATTTGCCTAGCCGAGCCAACCTGCCGCAGTATAACTAGTGGTTAAGGCAGCAAATACTTCTGGGGCTGAAGTGGTTAAGCTGGTGCCATGACCGCTGTTGCAGGTTTCCTGTTTCGGGGTGGCTCCTTTGGAGTCACCCTTGCATGTGTAGCACCCTGATGTTTAGGCAGGGTTGCTAGTAAATCTACCTGCCAAGTGATAGTTGCCTTGGCCAATTGTTATGAGATCAATTGATTTCAATCTAATTCTGGAATTGCTGCACTTCTCTCTTCTGCCAATATATGGCCGGGTATCTGGTGGTATTAGATAAGACAAGGGCATTGCAAGGACAGATTACGAATAGATGGGGTATCTCAGCCAATGGGCAGGGATTTTCTTGGGTCCCTTGGCCTGCTGGGAGAGCCTATTTATTTGGGTGGAGTCAGGTGATCTGTGCCACCTGGGTGGACGTGTGTTATATCCATGTTTTTCTTACTCTGCGGATTTGTCTGTCTTTGTGCCACTTACCTCTGACACAATAGCAGTGCAACTTTCATTACAAAACATTACCTTCCCCTGACTCACCCAAGTTCACACTGCAGATTACACCTGATGACATAACAGAGATTCATAGAAGCACGGGATTCAGATAAGATTACACATGGAGCCAGTAATGTCTCTGGAATTTCTAGTGTTTACCTTCAAGGCCTTGCCATGCACAGTGCTGCGGCGGAGTCACTGGGTTGTCCCCGAAAATGGTGGCCTATTTTTAGCTAGATGGTGGTTCACTGAAAAATATAACTTGTGCAAATATTTGGCTAGAATACATTTATCTATAATCTTGTGTGCAAAGCTGGCCATACACTATAGCAGCCTTTCTCAATCTTTTTATCCCAGAGGAACCCTTGAAATAATTTTTAGGTCTTAGGGAGCTCCTGCTAAAACCAATTGACTCGGGGTCAATAAAAGAAAATGCCCCTTACATTGGTGGCCAATGAAAAGAATGCCCTTCTTACAAGGGTGGTAAGATTACCACCCTTACAGACATCTAAAAAGATATTTGGTGTGCTCCAGGTAGCTCTGCCAAGTGACATCGGCCCCAGAACTATACAGACACCATCAAATGAAAGGTCAATTATGGTTTAATAGGGAGTCGGCCAATCAGCTCAAGGAACCCCTAGCAACCTCTGGAGGAACCATAGGCTTCCACAGAACCCTGAATGAGAATGGTTGGCTCCAGAACTATGCAGGTGCCATCAAATTGAAGGCCAATCAACCAGCTCAAGGAACCCCTAACAACCCCTGGAGGTAACTGCAGGGTTCAGAGAAACTTTGGTTGAGAGTGGTTGGTCCCAGAACAATGCAGGCACCATCAAATGGTAGGGCGATCATGGTTAAATTAGTGGTCAATCAATCAGCTCAAGAAACCTCTAGTAACCACTGAAGGAACCATAGGTTGGAGATGGATGGCCCCAGAACAATGCATGCACTATCAGATGGACTGTGAGTCCCGGGTTCACACTGGCAGTGGCGGACCCTGCATTGTGGATGCACGGGCGCCGCCCGCCCTCCCTATCCATGCGCCTGGACCCTTTAAGGGCACCGGGCGCATAAATTACATTTGCGGGGATAGGCGGGGTGTGTCTTTTAAAGCACCTGATTAGAGCCAGAGGCTCTAATAGGCTTCAAAATAGGGTGGGCTCGGGGCGCAGAGAGTGCGCCCTGATCCCACCCAGTTGTGTGACACTAGCAAATGAATATTCGCTATTCTGCCACATTCTCCTCCCAGCCAATCAGGAAGCCCCTATTGGCCAGGGAGTCCTATGACTTTTATGTAATTGTTTATACCTACTTGGACCAATATTGTGCCACCACGCCATTGTTAATCAATAAATGGTTTGTTATATGGTGATTTATCCCTTGGCCTTTTTTTGCTCACCTCATTCAAAGTCCCACCTCTTCCTGTTTCTGTATGCATAGGGATGGAGACGCATGTCTCATTTAAAGTCCCAACTTTTCGCTCCTCAAACTGAATTTGCATTACACAGACATCGCATGTGATCTGCACAGCAATGCGGTGCGAATCACATGCGATGTCTGTGGTCGCACAAGTGTGAACCCAGACTCAGTCACGGCTTAAAAGAAGGTCAATCAATCAGCTCAGTGAACCCTTAGCAAAGTCTAGAGGAGCCATAGTGTTCCACAGAATCCTGGTTGAGAATGGTTGGTCCCAGAACTATTCAGGCAGGATCAAATGGAAGGTAAATCACTGTTAAATGGGACGGTAATCAATCAACTTCAGAAACCCCTACCTCAGCAACCTATGGAGGAACAGTTGGGTTCCACAGAACCTTGGTTGATGATGGATGGTCCCAGAACTTTGCAGACACCATCAGATGGAAGGTCCATTACGGTTTAATAGGAGATCAATCAATCAATCAGAACAAGGAACCTCTAGCAATCACTGCAGAAACTGTAGGGTTCCATTAAACCTTGGTTGAAGATGGATGGCCCCATACAGTAAGTATGCAGACACCATCAAATGGAAGGTCGGTCATGGTTTAATAGGAGGTCAATCAATCGGCCCAAGAAGTCCCTAGAAACCTGGAGGGCCCATAGGCTTCCACAGAACCCTGATTGAGAATAACTTGCTCCAGAACTATGCAGGCACCATCAAATGGAAGGTCAATCAATCAGCTTCAGGAACCCCTAGCAACCACTGGAGGAACTGTAAGGTTCCACAGAACCTTGGTTGAAGTTGGATGGCTCCAGAACTATGCAGACCCCATCAGATGGAAGGCCAATCATGGTTTAATAGCAGGGCAATCAATCAGCTCAAGGGACCCCTAGCAACCTCTGGAGAAACTTTACAATTCCACACAACCCTGGTCGAGAATGGTTAGCCCCAGAATTATTCAGGCACCATCAAATGGACGGCAAATCTCTCTTAAATGGGATGTTCATTAAACATTATTCAGCTCCAGGAATCCCGTGTAATCTTTGGAGGAACCATAGGGTTCCAAAGAACCCTGGTTGAGAATGGTTGGCCCTAGAACTATTCAGGCACTGTCAAATGCAAGATAAATCACCATTAAATTGAATGTTAATCAATCAGCTCCAGGAGCCCTTAGCAACCCTTGGAGGAACAATTATGTACTTAAAACCTAACAATCAACTTTTCTTATTTGCATGAATTTTTTTCTGTCAAATATGCCACTGACTCCAATTGATCATTGAAAGTGTTTTGCTGCACCTGTATACATGTTAATCCTGCTTGACATCTTGTGCTGCTCTGTGTCCAGGATGCAATCTCAAAAAGCTTTATCTTCCTGCAAACATTAGCTCTGGAGATTACAGAACATCTCCACCCTATGTTATGGAGGTGCAGAGATTGGAAGGTGCTCGGCAGGGCTTTTTTCTCAGAGAATAGGTGCAGGAAACCCCACCCCCCCCCCCCCACCCTTCAGAGTCCCCCCTTGTCTCTGCCCCTTACCCACCTGTGAGCACTGTCCCTTGGTTCCACCCCCTACCTACCTCCCAGTACCACCCCAAGTATCATTTTGTGGTGCTAAATTATTTGTATTGAATTTGTTCTGGTCTAATAACAAGAAAAACGTTAAAATAAATCCCTTGGAGCCAGCAACAATAGACCTCACCCCAGCAACAATAGATCCCTCACACATCAATAGACTCCCCCAGCAACAATGGACCTCACCCCAGCAACAACAGACCTCACCCCAGCAACAGTAGATCCCTTACACAACAATAGACCCCCCCCCCCAGCAACAATGGACCTCACCCCAGCAACAATAGATCCCTCACACAACAATATACTCCCCCAGCAACAATGGACCTCACCCCAGCAACAATAGATCCCTCACACAACAATATACTCCCCCAGCAACAATGGACCTTACTCCAGCAACAATAGATCCCTCACACAACCATAGACTCCCCCAGCAACAATGGACCTCACCCCAGCAACAATAGATCCCTCACACAACAATATACTTCCCCAGCAACAATGGACCTCACCCCAGCAACAATAGATCCCTCACACAACAATATACTCCCCCAGCAACAATGGACCTTACTCCAGCAACAATAGATCCCTCACACAACAATAGACTCGCCCAGCAACAATGGACCTCACCCCAGCAAGAATAAACCCCACCCCAGCAACAATATTCCCCCACACACAGGACCGGTGGTAGACTATTTTGCACCCTAGGCAAGACCAGCTACTTGCACCCCCCCCAAAAAAATAAAACTTCCATACCTCTAAGACATACATTCTATACTTCTATACGGTATAGAAAAGGGACAAATTAGTCTAGCACCACCACCGGCCCCGTCTATACACCTCTGTGAAGTGTGTTGCCCCATCATTGAACTGACCTGAGCCGCCTTGCCGGACACAGCAAACAGCGCATGGCTGGAGTAGCAGGTTTGTTTGTACCCACTCAGTCCCACCACCCGGCTCAGTACTTCTACCTGTTAGTTGAGTTTGTCCACCTGCCCCCGGTGCCTCCGGTTCTCGCACTGCAGGTCATTAACAGAGCAGGAGAGCGGCCCCGCCAGGCGCAGCACATTCTCCAGATGCCTCTCCACCCCGCGCCTGAACTCCCCCATGTCGGCTTGCAGCCCCTGCACGTTCCCCCACCGCGGACATTCCCTCTCCTCCTCTGGTACACTCCTGCAGACCAGCCACACCTTCATCCCAGGCTCCATGGTGGCGGGACAGGCGGTGATCGGGGCTTTGGGCTGACTTCAGCTGCAGCGATCACCATCTGTCAGGGCTGGGCTCAGCCCTTCCTTCTCTGAGCTGGCCGCTCAGCTGTCAGCTAATTGCCAGCTCCTAGCTCTCCACAGTTACTCAGCTGTTGATGATATCCTGCTCGTCAGTCCTGCCTGCATAAGCCGTCAAGTCTAGAGGAGCTTTGCCTTCGCCTTAGTCAACATCAGAAATTATCTCCTGTGATCCTGTTCAAGATTTGCTTTGCTGACATCCCTTCTGGCTCCAGATCCTGATTGCTGTTCCACTACATTGATCCCTGACTTCTGGCTTGTCTGACTATCCGTTCTGGTTACTGAACTTTGGCTATGTTTTGACTACGTTTGTTCTTTTTGCTTTTATTATTAAACAAGCATGATTTAACTGTACTTCTGTCTCGGCCTGATTTCATGGTTTCTGACACCATTGTCCAGTGAATGATGTTGTCTGGTGCCTGGATCTCAGCTCACTTCCGCTGTATGCAGGTGCCCCGGTGTGCGGGGGAGGGACAGTGGCTTTAGAGGTGACATCCACCAGGGAAGAGGAGGTGACAAGCCATGGCGGGCCCTAGGCTGCTGCCTAGTTCGCCTAGTGGTACGACCGGCCCTGCCCACAAAACAATAGACCCACCGCACAGCAGCAATGGACCAACCACAACAAAATACCACCCTCAGCAACAAAAGATCCACCCCAGCAACATTAGACCCCCCAGCAGCAACAGCAGATCTCTCAGCAACCAGCATCAATAGACCCTACAGCATACAGCAACAATAGACCTCTCCCTCAATACTAGATTTCTACCAGCAACATAAGATCACCCCGGCAACAATAGACCCCCCACCAGCAACACTAGACCCTTACACAAAATCAAATCCCCACCAGTGACAATAGATCCCCCAACAGCCAGCATCAATAGACCCTCCAGCACACCCCACACCCCTTCCTATTACATACATTCAGTGATAGGAGGCACCAGAAATGTTTTCCCACTGATAAAAGCCCCGGTGTTCGGTGGTCTCAACACTCTCTCCTAGGGTGACAACACTCTAAAGATACAGTACAATAAGTGAGCATTGCCACCTTAGAACGGGGAAATATGTTATTGGCAGTGAAAATAAAGGAAACTAATGCAAGTCAACACATCCAAGGATTAGTAAGGTGCAATAAAGTACATGGGACTTATTAGGGGAGTCCTCAGGTAACACAATAACAAAAAAAGGCTATAATATAAAATACAATGCTGTAGATTTTTTTTTTAATTATTAGCTTATATTACCACAGAGTGGTACTGTGGATATATAATTAGTACATGTGCCATGTCCTGAATTATTGGAGTGTAATAGTAGAACATAGAATTCGGACTTTTTAGGCACACTAGTACACAAAATTAAAATTAAATATCTTTAATACACAATAAATATAATAAACAATAAAGAAAACAAAAAATAAACAATAAATAAACAATAAGCATTATATTTATATTTATTGTGTATTAAAGATATTTTATTTTAATTTTGTGTACTAGTGTGCCTAAAAAGTCCAAGTTCTATGTTCTACTCTATTACTCTCCAATGCTGTAGATATAATATAACTAGCCATTTGGTGGATATTTTGTCTAGGACTTATTAGGGGGAGCCTCAGATGTCACAACAATAACAAAAAAAAAAAGTTTAAAAAAAAAAAATCACAGACATTGCAGCTCAGAGTGGGAGGGTTTCAGCGGGAGAGGCAGTGCTGTCCAGAAAGCAGAGGGGGCGGGAATGGGTGTGGCCAGGTGCTGACTGATGAGCTATAGGCTGAATCAGCAGTGACAATGATGATAGTCACGCCCCCCCTAACAACATCTTCTCCTCCCACTGTAGTGCAACCAGGCACAGCCTACATTAAGGGTGGCAACTCTGCTCTTGAATTCAGGAACAGTGAAGCATCAATGCCTCCCCATCACAGGAAGCTGCATTAGGTGGACTTTACTGGCAGGATCAACAGGTATTTGCAGCAGGACTAAGAGGAAACTGTAAGTGCAGATACACTTATAATTACCTGCTGCAGCACATGTTTTCTTTTTAAATGGAAGTCCGTAGTTCTACTTTAACCACTTCCGGACCGCCCACCGTGGATATCCTTCACTACTTTGACAGCAGATATCTGCCATAACCCCGGGTATTTTCATTCACGGCGAGCGATCCTCTTTCACATAAAAGTGGTCTCAGCGGCAGATTCTCTACAGGATCACTTTTATGGGTGGCGGGAGAGTTGCCCCCCACGCATCCAGCCGCTTACCGGAGAGATCAGCAGCTGTGGAAACGATCGGGTCTGGTGGTCTGGTGGGCAGGAAGTCTAGTGAGGGCAAGATGGTCCCCATTCAATGCTATGCCCTTGGAGGACCGGAGCCATGTCAAACGTCACTTCCGCCCTCCGGCCTTAAATGGGCCCTTTTGACAAACAAAAATTACATTTTTTTTTTTTAAATTATTGCTTTTAAGTGTAAATGTGAGATCTGAGGTCTTTTTGACACCAGATATCACATTAAAGAGGCCCTGTCCTGCTTATTTCTATTACAAGGGATGTTTACATTTCTTGTAATAGGAATACAAGTGATCCAACCATTTTTTTTTTTAAAAAGGGACAGTGTAAAAATAAAAAGTAAAATAAATAGGAGAAATTACGCAAGTAATTCACATGTGTAAACGGTGAACGGTGTTTAGACCACACATGTGAGGTATCGCCGCGATAGGTAGAGCGAGAGCAATAATTCTAGCCCAAGACCTCCTCTGTAACTAAAAACTGATAAGCTGTAGACATTTTTAAATGTCGCCTATGGAGATTTTTAAGTACCAGCGATTGTCGCCATTCCATGAGCGTCCGCAATTTTAAAGCGTGACATGTTGGGTATCAATTTACTCAGCAGAACATTATCCTTCACATTCTAGAAAATAAATTGGCTAACTTTACTCAATAAAGTGTATTTTGTTCCCAAAAAATTGCTTTTGCAATGATTATTCTCTGGGGTCTCTGCTAAAAATATATATATATATATATATAATGTTTGGGGGTTCTAAGTAATTTTCTAGCAAAAAATACTGATTTTAACTTGTAAACAACAAGTGTCAGAAATAGTCTTGGTCCTTAACAATTTGCTAACTGTGAGTCAATTTCAAACTGTGTTTTTGCTAATTGGACCACTAGGAATATTGGGGCTCATTGTTGTCCCTTCTGTAAAAAGATCTGCAGTGGATCGCTTTTCAGAAGCGTTTGACTGGCAGTGGGGAGGTGGTATGTCGCCTCCGCAGGGCCTATTTCAATCTCGATAATACCAACCCACCGCATTGCAACTGCGGCACTGATTGTCCTTGAATTCACTCGACTTTCTCATTGGATATACAACCCAACTGCTTTGATGGTGCTCCTTGGCAAGTGGTGCGGGTCCATTCATTTGAATGGGCCATGTTCAGTAGCAGTATCGCTGTAGGGTTGCCACCTGTGCGGGATTCACCCGGACAGTCAGGGTTTGGAATCATGTGTCCAGGTTTCAGTCTGCCTGAAACCCGGACACAATAATCAGACAAGAATGTGGCTCGGAACAGGGCCTGACAGGAGGGCGAAGGGGGCACTATGCATGCCGCATTACTATTCCCTTTGAAGCGCCCAAAGGTGTCCCAGGTCTATTACAATCCTATAGTGCAGGGGTCTCCAAACTTTCTAAAAAAAGGGCCAGTTTACTGTCCTGCAGACTTTAGGGGGGCCGGACTTTGCCCAGTTGGAGTAAATAAGGCCCGATCTTTGGTATTAGGGGTGGGAAATAGTTGGCGTCATTGGGAGGAATAGTGCCCCATTGTTGGTGTCAGTGGAAGGAATTATACCCAATTGTTGGTGTCAGTGGAAGGAATTATACCCAATTGTTGGTGTCAGTGGAAGGAATTATACCCAATTGTTGGTGTCAGTGGAAGGAATTATGCCCAATTGTTGGTGTCAGTGGAAGGAATTATACCCAATTGTTGGTGTCAGTGGAAGGAGTTATGCCCAATTGTTGGTGTCAGTGGAAGGAATTATACCCAATTGTTGGTGTCAGTGGGAGGAATTATGCTCCATTGTTGGTGTCAGTGGAAGGAATTATGCCCCATTGTTGGCATCAGTGGAAGGAATTATGCCCCATTGTTGGTGTCAGTGGAAGGAATTATACCCAATTGTTGGTGTCAGTGGAAGGAATTATGCCAAATTGTTGGTGTCAGTGGAAGGAATTATGCCCCATTGTTGGTGTCAGTGGAAGGAATTATGCCAAATTGTTGGTGTCAGTGGAAGGAATTATGCCCCATTGTTGGTGTCAGTGGAAGGAATTATGCTAAATTGTTGGTGTCAGTGGAAGGAATTATACCCAATTGTTGGTGTCAGTGGGAGGAATTATGCTCCATTGTTGGTGTCAGTGGAAGGAATTATGCCCCATTGTTGGCATCAGTGGAAGGAATTATGCCCCATTGTTGGTGTCAGTGGAAGGAATTATACCCAATTGTTGGTGTCAGTGGAAGGAATTATGCCAAATTGTTGGTGTCAGTGGAAGGAATTATGCCCCATTGTTGGTGTCAGTGGAAGGAATTATGCCCAATTGTTGGTGTCAGTGGAAGGAATTATGCTAAATTGTTGGTGTCAGTGGAAGGAATTATGCCTAATTGTTGGTGTCAGTGGAAGGAATTACCGGTATGCCAAATTGTTGGTGTCAGTGGAAGGAATTACCGGTATGCCTAATTGTTGGTGTCAGTGGAAGGAATTATGCCCAATTGTTGGTGTCAGTGGCAGGAATATATCCACAAGGGCCGGATAAAGGCAGGCAAAGGGCCGCACCTGGCTCCAGGGCCTCAGTTTGGAGACCACTGCTATAGTGTATACTAAAAACTATTTTTTTGCTGTGCGCCGCTAAAGTGTTCGGGTTTAGCTTGAAGAAAAAGTGGCAACCCTACGACCGCTGGCCAAACATGGCATGCTGTTTCATTTTTGTTACAAAGGAAAGTACCATGGCTGTGGCATGTGTACAGTGCTGAGCACATTAATGTCTTTGTTTAAGTTGGCAGTCAGGGGAGCTGTAAAATCTCAGCTGATATGCCCGCTTTTACCGCCCCCCTGGCCACATGCCTGAACGAGTCCTTAAAGGGCACAGAACAGGTCACAGTGGTTTGTTGGCTTGGAGTAGTTCAAGTAGCAGCTATAGGTGATGTTGGTGGCCATGACAAGTGTGGTGACAACAGTAGGTTGCATTGGACTGGGCAACTCAGTGGTTAGCACTTCTGCCTTCCAGCACTGGGATCAGCAGTTTGCTTCCCAACCAAGTTACTATCTACATGGAGTTTGCATGTTCTCCCTGTGTTTGCATGGGTTTCTCAGCACACTCCAACAACATGGTGGTAGACTACTTGGCTCCTGTCTAAATTGGCCTTGTATGTGATTTAAGGACCTTAGATTGAAAGCTCCTTGAGGGCAGGGACTGCTATATGAAGGTACAGGATATAAAGAGCTGATTGATCTGCTGGTGCTATGTAAATGCCTAAAACAAAATAAAAAAACAGGTGGATATTTGTGGGGCATAGGGCAGAATGTCCTCCTCCTGGAGTCCTATAGATTGTAGTTCAACCTGTTGAAGGAGAAGGACAATGCTGACATATGCCATACATACGTCCACCTGACTTGTGTGTGCCTCAAGCCACGACTTCAAAGATTGTGACTTTATCCCTTTAGCATTTCTAAAGGTCCGATTAGTAAACACACAGCTGAAAATCAGTCCATAAATAGAAACTATATTTCCAGTATCTACATTTCTGAGCTTCTTTTCTTAAGGTAGAAGCTTCAGATGTCCTTCTAAATGTGTACATAAAAGTATGGCGGTCCTTCTAAATGTGTACATAAAAGTATGGCGGTCCTTCTAAATGTGTACATAAAAGTATGGCGGTCTTTCTAAATGTGTACATAAAAGTATGGTGGTCCCTTGTACCTTTGTGGGGAAGAGAATATCTGTTTTTAATCATTTTTAACATTTTTGTTTGGCCTTGTTTTTCATAAAATTATTTTGATTAGTTTTGTTACATTATTTTTTTTTATGTGTTTAATAAATATTGCATTCTATTTTTTAATCTGTTAGTTATTGGTTTCAATCATTTATTCTTTTATTATTTTTACACTGTTTTGTCAAAAGTATTGGGACGCCTGCCTTTACACACACATGAACTTTAATGGCATCCCAGACTTCTTCCGTAGTGTTCAATATTGAGTTGGCCCACCCTTTGCAGCTATAACAGCTTCAACTCTTCAGGGAAGGCCGTCCACAAGGTTTAGGAGTGTGTCTATGGGAATGTTTGACCATTCTTCCAGAAGCGCATTTGTGAGGTCAGGTACTGATGTTGGACGAGAAGGCCTGGCTCACAGTCTCAGCTCTAATTCATCCCAAAGGTGTTCTATGAGGTTGCTGTCAGTTCCTCCACCCCAAACTTGCTCATCCATGTCTTTATGGACCTTGCTTTGTGCACTGGTCCAAATCATTTGGTGGAGGGGGATTATGGTGTGGGGTTGTTTTTCAGGGGTTGGGTTTGGCCCCTTAGTTCCAGTGAAGGGAACTCTTAAGGTGTCAGCATACCAAGACATTTTGGATAATTTCATGCTCCCAACTTTGTGGGAACAGTTTGGAGATGACCCCTTCCTATTCCAACATGACTGCGCACCAGTGCACAAAGCAAGGTCCATAAAGACATGGATGAGAGAGTTTGGGGTGGAGGAACATGACTGGCCTACAGTATCCAGTATTCACCTGATGGAGATTTGCATTGAAGGTAAAGGGGCACGGAATGAAAATTTTGGTACCGAAACCACAAATTCAGGTTGCACTTGGCCGAAACCAAAAATAACAGTTGTTAAAATATACATATAAATTGTATTATATTCAACTTTTTATTTAATATCATGATTTTAAATTAATATGAATTTATTGTCGGCCATTAACAGCACCTTTAGTGCAAGAAAAGCTCAAGAAAAATGCATCCCCCTAAATTCCATGTATGTCTGCACACTGGTGGTCCTTTGCCCTTCTGTTGTGGTGTTAAAAATCTTGCTTGCTGAATTTTTGGTCAGTAAAAAAATAAACTGCAAGAAAAATACACCTCCCTGTTGAAATGCATTGAAAATGCAGCAAGAATGCATCAATAATGCACCCGTGTTAAAATGTTTGATGCAGTTTTTGAGTCACATGACCTACTATAAGCACAGTAAAACCGTGGTGAAATTGCCGTAAAATCGCAGTAAAATTGCAGCAAAACCACATGTGTTTTCAAGACCATTTTCAGCCAATATTTTCTAATTGAAGGGAGGTTTTTTGCCCTTTGATGACCTTACTTTTTTTTCTTGGATATTCAAAGCCATGCCTGTTATAGTCCCCCCTGACAGGTGACACGGCTCACTAGAGGCACAGACTAAAATGCCATAATAAAATGCCATAACTTTTGCGCAAACCAATTAATAAACGCTTATTTCATTTTTTTTACCAAACATATGTAGAAGAATACATATCGGCCTAAACTGAGGAAAAAAAAAATTTTTTTTAGATATTTTTGAGGGATATTTATTATACTGTAGCAAAAAGTAAAACATGTTGCTTTTTTTTCTTCAAAATTGTCGCTCTTTTATTGTTTATAGCGCAAAAAATAAAAACCGCAGAGGTGATCAAATACCACCAAAAGAAAGCTCTATTTGTGGGGAAAAAAGGACGTCAATTTTGTTTGGGTGTAACGTCGCACGGCCGCGCAATTGTCAGTTAAAGCGACGCAGTGCCGAATCGCAGGAAGGGGGTAAAATCCTCCGGGGCTGAACACCAGCAGAGCTGTGAAGATGTATTATCTACCTAAGCCTACCTTGGGACAGCCTGCAGGCACACACAACTGCAGGACGGGATGGCGGACATTCCTGCTGGACCTGTTTGTTTTATATGAAGCAAATAAGAATGTAAGGTGGAAGCCTCATTGCACCGCCACTATTCCCCCGGATTCCTCAGATCACACAAAAGCATACCAAATATTCATACAATATAAAGAGCAACAAGTAAGACCAGTCAGTGAAGTGCAAATGATTGAGACATGGCACAGTGATACGGCACGCCATCCATTTTATTTTATTCTGAATGTAAAATAACTTTATATTGCGAAAATCAGCACATTTCTCTGTGTGTTTCTGCAGGGATCTGCAGCTTCTTGTCACATGATCCATGCCATGCTGCAATACCCATGGAGAACCACAGGGCACACCAAGTGGGACATTTACATGCTTTATGCCAGGGACCGGAGTAAAAT
This sequence comes from Aquarana catesbeiana, assembly GCA_037953035.1. Classification (NCBI taxonomy): domain Eukaryota; kingdom Metazoa; phylum Chordata; class Amphibia; order Anura; family Ranidae; genus Aquarana; species Aquarana catesbeiana. The sequence continues at coordinate 41,181 of JBBHAA010001935.1, forward strand.
GGCATAATGGCTACATCAGCGCGATTTCAAAGCCGCACATCAGTGTGATTTGCACTGCCGGTTTCATTGCAGCTTGCGACTTCATACAACAGAAGTCTGTGCGAGTATCAATGAAATCGCCAAAAAAAGTAGTTCGGGAACCATTTTCTGAGTCGCAGCTATTTGAGCAGTTCCATTGTCGACAATGGGGTACGACTTCTGATGCGATTTGGAACTGTCAAGTTGCGTGACAAATCCCACCGGTGTGAACGGGGGGCGAAGAGACAGAGGGATTGGAGGCGGCCGACATCCACAGAAGATCTGAGGTTGGTTCTCCAAGATGTTTAGCACAACCTACCTGCCGAGTCCCTTCTAAAACTGTGTGCAAGTCTCCCTAGAAGAACTGAGGCTGTGTTGAAGGCAAAGAAAGGTCATCACCCCAAATATTGATTTGATTTGGATTTCTCTTCTATTTATTTACTTTCCATTTTGTTAATTGATAAAAAATAAACTATAAACACGTCTTTTTCTGAAAGCATTCTTTATTTATTCACACCTGCCTAAAACTTTTACACAGTACTGTATATACAATGTAACACACAATGACAGTTCTCTATCATACATATACAGTATGTATAAAAGGTAACACATAACAGCTCTGGATCACACATATATACAGTATACAATGTAACACACAATGACAGATCTGGATCACACATATATATATATACAATGTAACACACAGTCAGTCTGATCACTTCCTGGAGGCAGACCCGGCTCTGCTGCACCTGTCAGCACTGGGAGGATGTCTGGGAGGACTGGGAGGTGCTGGGACAGTCCGGGGACAGCACACACAAGTCCTCCTACACTCCCTGTCCCAGCACAGCTCCTCCAGCCATCGGATCCCCATCCGCAGCCATGAGTGTCATAGAGCACAAGAACACCGGCAAGCAGATGAGCAGCCCCCTGCAGACTGTGAGTATCATCATCAGCCTGTGTATGGGGGATCTAACCATGGGGATCTGGCTGGGTGACACTACTCCTCCCATCATGCAGTGTTCATGTCCAGTTCCTCTTGTACTACAGAACTCAACCCCCCCCCCCCAGTACTACAGGACTTAACATCCCCCCCCCCCAGTACTACAGGACTTAACATCTCCCCCCCCCCAGTACTACAGGACTTAACATCCCCCCCCCCAGTACTACAGGACTTAACATCCCCCCCCAGTACTACAGGACTTAACATCCCCCCCCAGTACTACAGGACTTAACATCCCCCCCCAGTACTACAGGACTTAACATCTCCCCCCCCCCCAGTACTACAGGACTTAACACCCCCCCCCCAGTACTACAGGACTTAACATCCCCCCCCCCCCAGTACTACAGGACCTAACATCCCCCCCCCAGTACTACAGGACTTAACATCCCCCCCCCCCAGTACTACAGGACTTAACATCCCCCCCCCCCCAGTACTACAGGACTTAACATCCCCCCCCCCCAGTACTACAGGACCTAACATCCCCCCCCCAGTACTACAGGACTTAACATCCCCCCCCCCCAGTACTACAGGACTTAACATCCCCCCCCCCAGTACTACAGGACTTAACATCCCCCCCCCAGTACTACAGAACTCAACTCCCCCCTCCCAGTACTACAGAACTCAACATCCCCACCCCCCCATTACTACAGAACCCCCCCCCCCAGTAGTACAGAACTCAGCACCCTCTCCCACGCCAATACTACAGAACTCAACATCCCCCCCTCCCTCAGTACACTACACAACTCAACATCTCCCCCCCCCCAGTACACTACAGAACTCAACATCTACCCCCCCTCAGTACACTACACAACTCAACCCCCCCCCCCTCAGTACACTACACAACTCAACATCTCCCCCCCCCCCCCAGTACACTACAGAACTCAACATCTCCCCCCCCCCTCAGTACACTACACAACTCAACATCCCCCCCCCAGTACACTACAGAACTCAACATCCCCCCTCCTCAGTACACTACACAACTCAACATCTCCCCCCCTCCCTCAGTACACTACACAACTCAACATCTCTCCCCCCCCCCAGTACACTACAGAACTCAACACCCCCCCCCCAGTACACTACAGAACTCAACATCCCCCCTCCTCAGTACACTACACAACTCAACATCCCCCCCCCCTCAGTACACTACAGAACTCAACATCCCCCCCTCCCTCAGTACACTACACAACTCAACATCTCCCCCCCCCAGTACACTACAGAACTCAACATCTACCCCCCCTCAGTACACTACACAACTCAACCCCCCCCCCTCAGTACACTACACAACTCAACATCTCCCCCCCCCCCCCAGTACACTACAGAACTCAACATCTCCCCCCCCCCCTCAGTACACTACACAACTCAACATCCCCCCCCCCAGTACACTACAGAACTCAACATCCCCCCTCCTCAGTACACTACACAACTCAACATCTCCCCCCCTCCCTCAGTACACTACACAACTCAACATCTCTCCCCCCCCCCAGTACACTACAGAACTCAACACCCCCCCCCCCAGTACACTACAGAACTCAACATCCCCCCTCCTCAGTACACTACAGAACTCAACATCCCCCCCCCCCCTCAGTACACTACAGAACTCAACATCCCCCCCTCCCTCAGTACACTACACAACTCAACATCTCCCCCCCCCCCCAGTACACTACAGAACTCAACATCTACCCCCCCTCAGTACACTACACAACTCAACCCCCCCCCTCAGTACACTACACAACTCAACATCTCCCCCCCCCCCAGTACACTACAGAACTCAACATCTCCCCCCCCCCTCAGTACACTACACAACTCAACATCCCCCCCCCCAGTACACTACAGAACTCAACATCCCCCCTCCTCAGTACACTACACAACTCAACATCTCCCCCCCTCCCTCAGTACACTACACAACTCAACATCTCTCCCCCCCCCAGTACACTACAGAACTCAACACCCCCCCCCCAGTACACTACAGAACTCAACATCCCCCCTCCTCAGTACACTACACAACTCAACATCCCCCCCCCCCTCAGTACACTACAGAACTCAACATCTCCCCCCCTCCCTCAGTACACTACACAACTCAACATCTCCCCCCCCCCAGTACACTACAGAACTCAACATCCCCCCTCCTCAGTACACTACACAACTCAACATCTCCCCCCTCCCTCAGTACACTACACAACTCAACATCTCCCCCCCCCCAGTACACTACAGAACTCTACACCCCCCCCCCAGTACACTACAGAACTCAACATCCCCCCTCCTCAGTACACTACACAACTCAACATCCCCCCCCCCTCAGTACACTACAGAACTCAACATCTCCCCCCCTCCCTCAGTACACTACACAACTCAACATCTCCCCCCCCCCTCAGTACACTACAGAACTCAACATCTCCCCCCCCTCCCTCAGTACACTACACAACTCAACATTCCCCCCCAGTACACTACAGAACTCAACATCTCCCCCCCAGTACACTACACAACTCAACACCCCCCCCCAGTACACTGCACAGCTCAACATCCCCCCCCCCTCTCAGTACACTACACAACTCAACATCTCCCCCCCCCCAGTACACTACAGAACTCAACATCTCCCCCCCTAGTACACTACACAACTCAACATCCCCCCCCCCCCCAGTACGCTACACAACTCAACATCCCCCCCTCTCAGTACACTACAAAACTCAACATCCCCCCCAGTACACTAGAGAACTCAACATCTCCCCCCCCCCCAGTACACTACACAACTCAACATCCCCCCCTCTCAGTACACTACAAAACTCAACATCCCCCCAGTACACTAGAGAACTCAACATCTCCCCCCCCCCAGTACACTACACAACTCAACATCCCCCCCTCTCAGTACACTACAAAACTCAACATCCCCCCAGTACACTAGAGAACTCAACATCTCCCCCCCCCCCAGTACACTACACAACTCAACATCTCCCCCCCAGTACACTACACAACTCAACATCCCCCCCCCCCAGTACACTACACAACTCAACATCTCCCCCCCCCCCTCAGTACACTACAGAACTCAACATCCCCCCCAGTACTACAGAACTCAACGCCCCCCTCCCCAGTACTACAGAACCCAACATCTCCCCCCTCAGTACACTACAGAACTCAACACCCCCCCCCCCCCAGTACACAACAGAACTCCCCCCCCCCCCCCCACAGTACACTACAGAAATCAATATCCCCCCCCAGTACTACAGAACTCACCATCCCCCCTGTAGTACTACAGAACTCACCATCCCCCCTGTAGTACTACAGAACTAACCCCCCCCCCCCCACGTAGTACTTCAGAAATCAACCAGACTATAGAGCTCAGTATCACAGTTGTAGTACTACAAAGCACAGCATGCCCCCCCCCCCCAAGCACTACATAACCCCTCATGCCCTCCCCATAGTCATCCTGGGATCATGGAGCTGAAATACCCTACAAGTCCATGCTTGTCCTCTGCCAGACCCAGAGCATCTCCAGTGACTGTTCAGCCACAGAGGAACTACAAGTTTCAGCATGACCTGTCCAGTTCTGTGCTGGGACTTGTAGTACCACAACAGCTAGAAGGACTCAAAACAAAAATGTTTAGCTGCTGCTGGGGAAAGGAGTGGGTGATTTAAAGCCTCTAAACTTTTTAACCAAACGCCCAGTTTACTGTTCTTCAGACTTTAAGGGGGGCCGTACTGTGGCCAGTAGGGGTAGAAAACATCCCATCAGTGGGATTAAACAATGCCCCATCCTTGGTGTCAGTAGGAGGAATAGTGCCCCATCCTTGGTGTCAGTAGGAGGAATAGTGCCCCATCCTTGGTGTCAGTAGGAGGAATAGTGCCCCATCCTTGGTGTCAGTAGGAGGAATAGTGCCCCATCATTGGTTTCAATGGAAGGAATATTGCCACATAATTGGTGTCAGTTGGAGGAATAATGACCCATCATTGGTGTCAATGGGAGGAATGGCTGGATGTCCATACCAGACACTCTGTCCTCACACAGGTTAGCCTTACTAAGCTCGCTGGTTGCCACGATCCTGACAAGTGGGATGAAATCTCCCCATAGGGAATGCAAGCTAACCCTTCCCTACTCCACCTAGGACAGTTGATGGCTAGGATTGGATATCAGGAAGTAATCTGGATTATAGATTGGATTATATGGGGGGGTTATGTAGGAATGTGATCCCCTCAGTCAGGATTTAAATAATCAGATTCTTTCTGAGAGCCAACTTGGCGGTTCCATGCAATCTTATATAACGATTGATGAAGGATAAACGGGATTTACAAGGGTTGCGCCATTTGCAATGACTGTGCTTGGCAAAGCATTCCCGCTATAAGACCGGCACAGCCGTGTGTTTGTTCTGAATCAGAAAATGTTTTCCGATCTATGGATGAAAGTGACAAACCTTCCCACACCCTTCCCTCTGCTGACGATTCGCCGGGCTCAACGTGGAATCTGACCAAACAACTACTTAAAGCGGGAATTCATCCTTCACTACCTTTTAAAAAATACTGTATATTGACCGGCAACATGTCAACTACACTAGATGGCACTTCTCTATTGGGTTAAATGTATGCAGCTCACTTCCCGTGAGCCCAGGCTGTCACCCCCCCCCCCCCCCCCCCCCCCGGGGATGAATTATTATACTGGCTCAAAGTAATATTGTACTCAAGAGGGCTCCTTTCTCCTGCTGCTGATCCCTCTTGTGACAACTAAAGGTCTATATATGTATATACAGTATCCCACAGAAGTGAGTACACCCCTCACATTTTTGTAAATATTTTCTTCTATCTTTTCATGTGACAACACTGAAGAAATGACACTTTGCTACAATGTAAAGTAGTGAGTGTACAGCTTGTATAACAGTGTAAATTTGCTGTCCCCTCAAAATAACTCAACACACAGCCATTAATGTTTAAACTGCTGGCAACAAAAGTGCGTACACCCCTAAGTGAAAATGTCCAAATTGGGCCCAAAGTGTCAATATTTTGTGTGGCCACCATTATTTTCCAGCACTGCCTTAACCCTCTTGGGCATGGAGTTCACCAGAGCTTCACAGGTTACCACTGGAGTCCTCTTCCACTCCTCCATGATGACATCACGGAGCTGGTGGATGTTAGAGACCTTGCGCTCCTCCACCTTCCGTTTGAGGATGTCCCACAGATGTTCAATAGGGTTTAGGTCTGGGGACATGCTTGGGCACTCTATCACCTTTACCCTCAGCTTCTTTAGCAAGGCAGTGGTCATCTTAAAGGTGTGTTTGGGGTCGTTATCATGTTGGAATACTGCCCTATGGCCCAGTCTCCGAAGTCTCTGAAGGGAGGGGATCATGCTCTGCTTCAGTATGTCACAGTACATGTTGGCATTCATGGTTCCCTCAATGAACTGTAGTTCCCCAGTGCCGGCAGCACTCATGCAGCCCCAGACCATGACACTCCCACCACCATGGTTGACTGTAGACAAGACACACTTGTCTTTGTACTCGTCACCTGGTTGCCCCCACACACGCTTGACACCATCTGAACCAAATAAGTTTATCTTGGTCTCATCAGACCACAGGACATGGTTCCAGTAATCCATGTCCTTAGTCTTCTTGTCTTCAGCAAACTGTTTGCGGGCTTTCTTGTTCATCATCTTTAGAAGAGGCTTCCTTCTGGGATGACAGCCATGCAGACCAATTTGATGCAGTGTGCGGCGTATGGTCTGAGCACGGACAGGCTGACCCCCCCACCCCTTCAACCTCTGCAGCAATGCTGGCAGCACTCATACGTCTATTTCCCAAAGACAACCTCTGGATATGACGCTGACCACGTGCACACAACTTCTTTGGTCGACCATGGTGAGGCCTGTTCTGAGTGGAACCTGTCCTGTTATGCTGTATGGTCTTGGCCAACGTGCTGCAGCTCAGTTTCAGGGTCTTGGCAATCTTCTTATAGCCTAGGCCTGGGGTCAGCAACCTGTAGATCATGGACAGGTGACTGGTAGAGCGTGGTCTGGGCTTGCAGACCCACCATTCCAGAGCATCAAACAGAGTGCAATGCAGAGGGACTACTTATAAAGTTGGAGCTGTAGTAGGAAGCAAAAGCCGCAAAAGCCGAAACCTCCTCTGTAGTGCTGGCTCCTGTCCCATGCGGAGTGATACCAACTGCACTCCACCTCTTATCCCGGCTAGCGGTCTCCAAAGTGGTGCCAGCAGCAGGAAAGAAGACATCTTCAGGTCAGTGTGAAGCAAGCAATACACTGGGCATAATAGTATAGGGCTGCTTTCACACTGACGTGCTGTGGTTTACCCACATCGTGGGTGCAGCGCACCTGCAGCTTTTCTGCGGGTTTGTTTTAGCCATAGACCTCTATCCTGTGGGTTTGGTGGACTTTGTGAAAGCAGCTCATTCACAAGTGCAGCCGGCACTGCTGCTCCTCTCAAAAAAGCAATCCAAGGGTGTTTGACAAGTGGTGAGGACGCAACCTCACCACCTGATTTAAACCCATGATTGCCATGCAATGCACGCGATATGCGACACAGTACTACAGCAATTAGAGGTTTAAATCAGGTGTGAGGAGGCGACACTGTGCCCGGTGATCTTTGATTTCTCCCATGTTGTGCCGGTAGATCTCCACCTCTTTAAGGTTGCTTACCCCTGGCCTAGGCCATCTTTGTGTAGAGCAACAATTCTTTTTTTCAGATCCTCAGAGAGTTCTTTGCCATGAGGTGCCATGTTGAGCGTCCAGTAACCAGTATGAGAGAGTGAGAGTGATAACACCAAATTTAACACACCTGCTCCCCATTCACACCTGAGACCTTGTAACACTAACGAGTCACATGACACCAGGGAGGGAAAATGGCTAATTGGGCCCAATTTGGACATTTTCACTTAGGGGTGTACTCACTTTTGTGAGATTATGTATGTATGTATGTGTGTGTGTATGTATATATGTGTGTGTATATATATATATATATATATATATATATATATATATATATATTACATATATATGAATCTAATGAATCTGAACCTCCATCCACCTTCTGGTGATCCCTCTAGTGATAACTAAAGATCTACACTATATAGGGGTATCGGGACCTCCTTCCTCCTGCTCGTGATCCCTCTAGTGCAGGGGTGCCCAACCTTTCGAGGAGTGAGGGGGGCCACTTTAGCGACTTAGTAACTGGTCCTGGGCCACAATGAGCGGAGCGGGCAGATAACTAGTCTGTGTCCACTCTGCATATGCAGTGCAGACACGGACACAGCCCGATCTACTCTATTGGCCCTCTGATCCAATCCACCCGGACAGAAGGTGACGAATCACCTTTTGTTTTTTTTAAGTGGATTGGTTTGGAGTCAGGCGGTGCATTTACATCTGCCGCTCTATAGAGGTTAATGGAGGGTCTGATTGGGTCCGCCTGAAAAACGGACAGGCAGACCCGATCTGACTGATCATGTGAAAGGGGCCTAAGGCTGCTTTCACACTGATGCGCTGCAGTTTACCTGCACCTCAATAGACCTCAATCTTCACTTCTTCCTCAGGATTGCTGCAGGTATCGCTGGCTGCTGCTGTCCCCCAGGCAGGTATGGGTGGTGGCTGCTGCTGGCTGTCCTCCAGGGCTGGTACTGCTGATGGGTACTGTTGGTGGGTCCTGCAGGCTGGTTCCCGACCCACCATGACCGAGCATCAGTGTGACAGGAGCCGGCACTAGAGGAAGCATGCGGCTGCAGTAGAGAGCAGAGCCGATGCTTCCTGTATCGCTCCTGTCACAGGCGTACATTTGGTATCACTCCGCTTGTGACAGAAGCCAGCCCTATACAGGAAGCATCGTCTCTACTTCCGCTAGCGCTCTTCACACTGATGCTTGGGGATGGCGGGTCGGGAACCCGCAATCTGGGTACGCCGACCTGCCATCCCAGAGCAGGAGGTGGTGGACCACATCAGAGGGCGCCACGGGCCACATGTGGCCCGCGGGCCAGCGGTTGGGGCACCCCTGCTCTAGTGATATAAAGATATATATAGAGGAATCAGGACCTCCTTCCTCCTGCTGGTGACCCCTCTAGTGATATAAAGATCTAATAGAGGAATCAGGACCTCCTTCCTCCTGCTGGCGATCCCTCTAGTGATATAAAGATCTAATAGAGGAATCAGGACCTCCTTCCTCCTGCTGGCATTCCCTCTAATAATAACTAAAGATCTAATAGAGGAATCAGGCAATGGCGTCCCTAGGGGGGGGGCAGAGGGGGCCCTGACCTCCCCCCAACATTATGCTGTGCCCCACCATGTGCCCCCCCCCCCCTAATTAAAAAAAAAAATTGCAAAGGTAATGTCTAAGAGGGAGAGCGTCCCCAGTCAGCTCCTGCGGGTGATTTCTCCCCCCTCCCTCTGCTCACTGACACTGCATAATGCGAGTGCTCATACAACCACGGCCGCCCGATCTGCTCCTTCCCCTGCATCCTCATTGGCAGGGGGAAGAGCGAGTTGCAGGAAGGACTCCACCAGGACTCTCAGTTACTGGAAAAGCAGACGGATTTCTCCCGTCCTTAGGATAGGAGAACCAGCCTGTAAATTCCAAGAGATGCCAGACCAGCGCTGTCAATAGCAGGGGCAGGACAGCAAGAGGAGGCTGGGGAACCCCACAGTGACAGAACACCAGGGCCCGGAGGCGAGACAGCCTTTGCAACCCTGATAGTTCTCCCACTGCTTTGGACCCTTATATTTTCTTGGTATGCTGGTGACATATATCTCTTGTTTTCTGCCACCCTGGGGGGGCCCCAATACAGTAGGAAGGGAGCTCCAGGGCCCCAGGATATATAAATATATATATATATATATATAATTGTATTTTATAGTTGCCCCCCTACTTTTGTCCCTGTCCCCCCATGTGCCCCCCCCTAAATATAAAAGCTGGAGACGCCACTGGAATTAGAACCTCCTTCCTCCTGCTGGTGACCCCTCTAGTGATATAAAGATCTATATAGAGGAATCAGGACCTCCTTCTTCCTGCTGGTGACCCCTCTAGTGATAACTAAAGATTTATATAGAGGAATCAGGACCCCCTTCCTCCTGCCGGTGATCCTTCTAGTGATATAATGATCTATATAGAGGAATCAGGACCCCCTTCCTCCTGCTAGTGATCCCTCTAGTGATATAAAGATTGATATAGAGGAATTGGGACCTCTTTCCTCATCCTGGTGATCCCTCTAGTAATAACTACAAATCTATATAGAAGAGTAATCAAGACCTCCTTCCTCCTGCTGGTGTTCCTTTTAGTGATAACTAAAGATCTATATAGAGTAGTGGTCTACAAACTGCGGCCAGGGGTCCTGACTAGGCCCTTTGCTTGCTTTTATCTGGCCCATGGGGCAATGTTCCCCCCCACTGACACCAATGATGGGGCATAATTCCTCCCAATTACCCCAGCGATGAGGCACAGTTCCTCTCAATGACACCAACGATGGGACAAAGTTTCTCCCAATAATACCAAGGATGGGGCACGATTCCTCCCACTGATGGGACTTTAGGCCCTCCTAAAGTCTGAAATACAGTACACTAGCCCTTTGTTTAGAAGGTTTGGAGACCCCTGATATAGAGGAATAGGATCGAGATTAGTGTGACATGATCTGCCCTCAGTAATGCCATGCTGCTTTGGGTCCAGCAAGTTGTGTATTTTTAAATTATCATCAATTCTTCTTTTTAGGGGTCATTCCCTTAATTGTACTACTCCAGATGTTAACCTCACTGGCCTGTAGTTACCAGTTTCTACCTTGCTGCCCTTCTTGTGGATAGGTACAATATTAGCTGTTCACCAGTCACGGGGAACTTCTTCTGTTAAAAGAGATTGATTAAAAAGAGCAGTAGATGTTCCAGCAAATATACCTCCAAGTTCTCTTAGAACTCTGGGGTGAATACCATCAGGACCCATGGCTTTAAGATTTAAGCAACCTAGTTATCATGCAACCTCTGCCTCTAGAAACTCTGGAAATGAACCTTCACCCCAAGAACCAGTATGATCCTCTAACTCGTTTTTATTGGTGACATTAACTTCTGTGGAGATCAAACAGAAGTCACTGTTTAACCACTTGACCTCCGGAAGATTTACCCCTCTTCATGACCAGACCATTCTTTGCGATACGGCACTGCGTTACTTTAACTGACATTTGTGCGGCCGTGCGACGTTTCACCCAAACAAAATTGATGCCCCCCCCCCACAAATAGAGCTTTCTTTTGGTGGTATTTGATTACCTCTGTGTTTTTTGTTTTTTTTTTGCTATCAACCGACAATTTTGAAAAAAAAAAACAAAACAATATTTTTTACTTTCTGCTATGAAACATATCCAATAAAAAAAAATTAGGAAATCAAATTTCTTCAAAAAATGTAGGCCAATATGTATTCTGCTACATATTTTTGGTAAGAAAAAAATCCCAATAAGCGTATATTGATTGGTTTGCGCAAAAGTTATAGCGTCTACAAGCTATGGGATATATACTGTAATTTGTATTTATTTTTTTTTACTAGTAATGACGGCGATCAGCGATATATATAGCAGAACTGCGATATTGTGGCAGACATTCGGACACTAACTGACACTTTGAGGGAACCAGTGACATTAACACAGTGATCAGTGCTATGAATATGCACTGTCACTGTACTGATGACACTGGCTGGGAAGGGGTTAAAAATCTATAGTGATCAAAGGGTTAAATGTGTGCCTAGCCAGTGTTTTGGTGTACTCTGGTGCTTTTACTAAGGTAATGGATCTCATTCCCTGCTTTGTGGGGAAAGAAAATCCAACCCCCCCCCCCCCCCCAAAGGTCAGGGCTCTGCCTTGTTTGCATAGGAAGGGCTATGTGCTGTGTCAATTCCCGACGATCGACGGGTGCCGGCGGTAATCCATTGGCCGGCATCCGCTGATCGACATCTGCAGTGTTTAATCCATCGGCCGGCACCCGGAAATGCCAGATCACGTACCTAGTATGTGATCTGGCGCAGGATAGCCACCTTGCCGCCGTATACCCCGTTTCCCCGAAAATAAGACCTAGTGTGATTGTCGGTGATGGCTGCAATATAAGCCCTACCCCCCCAATAAGCCCTACCCTGTTTCCCCGAAAATAAGCCCTACCCTGAAAATAAGACCTAAGAGGACTTTAACTAGGGCTTATTTGGGGGGTAGGGCTTATATTGCAGCCATCACCGACAATCACACTAGGTCTTATTTTCGGGGAAACAGGGTATGTATGTTATACAGTCGGCTAGCAGTTAAATCAGGCTTTTATCAGCATTTTTAACATGAAGAAACCCTTGAAATAATATCATGGGGCTCATTAAACCCTTGCAAATTATTACCATATCTTTAGCTCACAGAACATTAACATAATGGTCAATAGGAAAAATGCTCCTTACAGTTGTGGCCATTGGGATGAATCCCCTCTTCCCCTTACAGATAGCTAAAAAGATCGTTGTTGTCAGTGTCGATGGTTGGGTTATTCACCCGAGAGGCAGAAGTTGTTCATTGCTTAACCACTTGCCGACCAGCCGCCGTTATTATACAGCGGCAGGTCGGCACGATCCCGCCAACCGTCGTAGCTATACAGCGGGGGGGTGCTGATGCTCGTGGCCGACGGTCGTGATGTCTGCTGGCCACGAGCGATCGCGAGCACGAGGGACAGAACACGGAAGTGTGTGTGTAAACACACAAATCCGTGTTCTGCTCCGAGAGGAATGACAGATCGTGTGTTCCTATTAGCTAGGAACCACAATCCATCACTTCCTCTAGACAGTCAACTTCCCCTTCAGTTAGAATCACCTACCAGGGAACACAGTTAACCCCTTGATCGCCCCCTAGTGGTTAACCCCTTCACCGCCAGTGACATTTTTACAGTAATCAATGCATTTTATTAGCACTGATCGCTGTATAAATGCCAATGGTCCCAAAAAATGTGTCAAAATTGTCCGATGTGTCCGCCATAATGTCGCCGTCACGATAAAAATCGCAGATCGCTGCCATTATTAGTAAAAAAAAATAATAATAATAAAAATGCTATAAATCTATCCCCTATTTTGTAGATGCTATAACTTTTGCACAAACCAATCAATATAATTATTATTTTTTTTACCAAAAATATTTAGAAGAATACATATCGGCTTAAACAGAAGAAAAATTAGCTTTTTTTAAAAAAATGGGGATATTTATTACATTAAAAAGTACAAAATATTGTGTTTTTTTTTCAAACTTGTCGCTCTTTTTTTGTTTATAGCGCAAAAAATAAAAAAAAAAAACGCAGAGGCGATCAAATACCACCAAAAGAAAGCTCTATTTGTAGGATAAAAAGGACGTCAATTTTGTTTGGGTGCAACGTCGCACGACCGCGCAATTGTCAGTTAAAGCGAGGCAGCGCCGAATCGCAAAACATGGCCCGGTCATGCAACAGCCAAATCTTCCGGGGCTGAAGTGGTTAAAGGAGAATTACAGCCAAAGCTCGTGTGGATCCCAGCAGTGCAGTCCACTCTGCACTCCTGTGACCTGTCTTCAGCAGACAGCGGGCTGGAGCCCGCTGTTGGCTGACGTCACAGAGCCGGTCCAGGCTCGGGAAAGATCGCAACCATATGGTCGGGATGCGCCCAAAATGCCTGTACCAGCACCCGGCTCAGCCTCTCAGCGAGCCCCCCCCCCCCACCCCTCCACAGCCCAGTGGTGAGCTCTGGAGGGGCAGAGCAGACAGCGGTGATGACTGACAGTACCAGCTATCTGGTCATGAAACTTTGAGAACTGAGCGATTTGGTGGTGTTTGATCGTTTGGTTCTCAGCCCTACAGCCGGCGGTGGGCACCCGTTCCAATCCATGCGACCTGAAGTTGTAGCGGCTTTGAAAAAGTGTCTGCGCTACTTTGATGCAACTTTCTTGCAACTCAAGCTGCCATAGAGTGTAGAGTTACATGAAAGTCGTGGTAGAAATCACGCAATTTTGGAGTTGCACTGGTGGGAATGGAGCCTAATTGATTGCGGCTAATCAACTTTCCTCCAAGCATGCCACGGGGCAAACTAAAAAAAAGATCAGACTGAGCAAACATTCCCTACTCACTCTACTATCTTTACTGTACTTCAAATTGATTCTGGCCAGTCAACTTTCCTCCAAGCAGGCTCAGCCAGGGAGTGTCAGGCAGGACAGAGCCTTTAAGCATACAATCATTCCCTGATCCAATAGCTGTACTACGGCAAGGGTGCTGATTGCACTTATCTGATTTACAGAGGGAGGATATAACTTTGTATAGCTAATATAAGTAAAGAAATATTTAACAGCAACTGTGTTAAATGGGAAGCCCCTTAAAAAACACATTCCAGTGACGCACCACTGAATTCCCAGCTCCCGCTGACATCAACATGAACATTGGCCAACTTATGCGTTTATGGAATCCTCGGATTATGGCGAAGGCAGAGAGTGGTTGGAACACACATGCACATTGGGCTGCATTTACCAAAAGTATTAGGACACCTGCCTTTACACGCACATGAACTTTAATGACATCCCAGTCTTATGCTGGCCATACACTATACAGAAAATCGGCCGAACCCATTTTCGAAAAACGAACGTTCGACCGTGACCGCAAACGATCGTGCCATCATATAATGTCCGATAATCTGTTCAGTGGACATGAATAAATAATTTTGTGTTCGTTTTTTTACATATACCTAGTGCAGGCAGTTCGGACGGGAAACACATTAACCTTGCAATTTATCGTACGTTCGGCAGAAATTTTCCAAACATGCCGTTCGTTTTTTTTCCACAAAAACGTCACAAACGATTATCGATTTGTACCCACTAACTTGCCGAAAAACGAACGAAGTGTCCATACGAACGATTTTTCGGCCGATTTTTCGTATAGTGTATGGCCAGCATTAGTCTGTAGGGTTCAATATTGAGTTGGCCCACCCTTTGCATCTATAACAGCTTCAACTCTTCTGGGAAGGCCGTCCACAAGGTTTAGGAGTGTGTCTATGGGAATGTTTGATTATTCTTCCAGAATCTCATTTGTGAGGTCAGGCACTGATGTTGGACGAGAAGTCCTGGCTCGCAGTTTCCGCTCTAATTCATCCCAAAGGTGTTCTATTGGGTTAAGGTCAGGACTCTGTGCAGGCCAGTAAAGTTCCTCCACCCCAAACTCGCTCATCCATGTCTTTATGGACCTTGCTTTGGTCCGCAGTCATGTTGGAACAGGAAGGGGACATCCCCAAACTGTTCCCACGAAGTTGGGAGCATGAAATTTTCCAAAATGTCTTGGTATGCTGACGCCTTAAGACAGGGATCCTCAAACTACGGCCCTCCAGCTGTTGCAGAACTACACTTCCCATGAGGCATTGTAAAACTCTGACATTCACAGACATGACGGGAATTGAAGTTCATGAACAACTGGAGGGCCGTAGTTTGAAGACCCCTGCCTTAAGAGTTCCCTTCACTGGAACTAAGTTGCCAAGCTAGGCGTGCCACCTCATCCCTTTAAAACCGAAGACATATTATTACACAGGTTCTGAGGCTAATTTAATGCAGATAAGGCACCAAGTGAGTTTCATTACCACCTTAATCAGTCACAGAACCTGTGTAATTAATATGTGTTCCGTTTTAAAGGGATGAGGTGGAAACCATAGGCCAAGCCCAATCCCTGAAAAACAACCCCACACCATAATCCCTCCTCCGCCAAATGATTTGGACCAGTGCACAAAGCAAGGTCCATAAAGACATGGATGAGCGAGTTTAGGGTGGAGGAACTTGACTGGCCTGCACAGAGTCCTGACCTCAACCCGATAGAACACCTTTGGGGTGAATTAGAGCAGAGACTGCAAGCCAGGTCTTCTCGTCCAACATCAGTGCCTGACCTCACAAATGCTCTTCTGGAAGAATGGTCAAACATTCCCATAGACACACTCCTAAACCTTGTGGACAGCCTTCCCAGAAGAGTTGAAGCTGTTATAGCTGCAAAGTTTGGCCCAACTCAATATTGAACCCTACGGACGAATGCCTCGTACACACGATCAGATAATCGGATGATAAATATCGCTTTCGGATTGATCGCACAATAGTCTGATTATTAGTCCACAGCTTTCGACAGCCGATCACGACAGTTCGTCCAACAATATCCGAAGGGGCAAACACGAAAACTTTGCTCGGACGATAGCCCTGCGAACGACAATTGTTTAATCAGTACAGCATGCGTCCGTTAAAAATCGATAGACAAACACCGTGCATGATCGGAAACACGAAAAATAACCTGGAAGGAGATCAATATGAACGGAAATAGCCAAAAGGTGTTGCAGACACGGGGGGGGGGGGGGGGTCACACGTATTTGACATAATTTCCGATACGTAGCTACGCAAACGGGAAGGTTTTCTAGAATCATACGAAAAAAATCGTACATTTCGTAGAGCGCAAAATGCACTGTTGAATTTGAATTAGTAATATGCACCAAAATGCAAACGATAGAAGGCATAAGACTAGGATGCCATTAAAGTTCATGTGCGTGTAAAGGCAGGCGTCCCAATACTTTTGGTAATATAGTGTAGCCGTCTATGGACCCATTATGGATACATTTTCAAAGCCATCTCTATTCTAAACATTTTATTTAGTACACAGAAAAAATAGATGCCTGTGTGCAAAATGATGGCCCTGTTAAACACTTTATTACCAGGTGAAAGTCATTCACTGAGTCTACATTATCAACCTCAGTGATCTGATACCCTTATGTCCTCTTTCCAATACATTGACTGGTATACTAAGGCGATCTAATTAACTCTTTGGGCAAATAAAAAATCCAGTAGGGGCCGGACACCTATATTTAATTGCTATCTACTACCCCATGAGGAGAGGGCTTCAACTCTTCTGGGAAGGCCGTCCACAAGGTTTAGGAGTGTGTCTATGGGAATGTATGACCATTCTTCCAGAAGAGCATTTGTGAGGTCAGGCACTGATGTTGGACGAGAAGGACTGGCTTGCAGTCTCCGCTCTAATTCATCCCAAAGGTGTTCTATCGGGTTGAGGTCAGGACTCTATGCAGGCCAGTCAAGTTTTTCCACCACAAACTCGCTCATCCACACTATATTTCCAAAAGTATTGCGCCACTCCTCCAAATCATTTGGTGGAGGGGGGATTATGGTGTGGGGTTGTTTTTCAGGGGTCAGGCTTGGCCCCTTAGTTCCAGTGAAGACAACTCTTATCTCTCTTTTCTTTTTAGATACAAAAAACACACAGTATATGACAGGAAGGGAACTCTTAAGGTGTCAGCATACCAAGATATTTTGGACAATTTCATGCTACCAACTTTGTGGGAACAATTTTGGGATGGCCCCTTCCTGTTTCAATATGACTACTCACCAGTGCACAAAGCAATATATAGGAATATAGGTCCATAAAAGTCCATAAAGACATGGATGAGAGAGTTTGGGGTGGAGGAACTTGACTGGCCTGCACAGAGTCCTGACCTCAACCCAATAGTCTCTGCTCTAATTCATCCCAAAAGTGTTCTAAGAGCCAGATCTTCTTGTCCACATCAGTGCCTGACCTCACAAATGCACTTCTGGAAGAATGGTCAAACATTCCGATAGACACACTCCTAAACCTTGTGGACAGCCTTCCCAGAAGAGTTGAAGCTGTAATGTACTGTTTATAATGTTTAAATGAGAAAAGTAATAAAAAAATTATTTATAAATATTCATTTGTTTTAAATAGTTCTATAAAAGGATAGGTATTTCTTTTGCTCTATTTATCCTTATCGGGCAGACAAATATCACTTCATGATGGGAAAATCTCTCCAACGGGAACACAAAAAAAATCAAATAGTAGAATAAGGATAGCTTAAAACTTAGTAAAGCAGGTTGGGGAAAGTGAAGGAAAATCTTGTCACTGGGGGCCACCAACAAAAAAAATACCAAATTTCAACTCTTGTTTATAATATCCGAGATTAGAAAAAAAAAGTAATAACATTGGCTGGAGTTAAGGTTGTCATAGATGGCTTGAGTTTTGGCCAGTTCCTGCTGAATCTGTCAATATTTGAGCCCATGGGTGGCCTGTCAACACCACTCAGCTCGGCAAAAGTCAACTGAAAGGCTGGAGCCGGATGGAAAATTGTTGGCTGAACATCTGAGTGTATTGGGAATTATGAATGAAAAATTATGGTCCACAAAAAGTTATGTATCTTTATAAGCATTGAGGCTGTAGGGTTTGGGCCGGGGGGGCTCCTGATGTTCCCCTCTCTTTCTTCTCTTATGTCTCGTATCTTCTCTGGCCCCTCTACTACAGAGGCCTCTGAACATACTTTCCCGATGTTGGGTATGGTGGACCCATCATCTACACTGATTCCAAGAGTTCTTTCTGACCCACAGTCAAAGCTCAGTCCATAACCTTTTAAGTACAATGCTCATTTCTATTGTAATATTAGTATCTTTATAAGTATTGAGGCTGTAGGGTTTGTGCCGGGGGGGCTCCTGATGTTCCCCTTTCTTTCTTCTCTTATGTCTCGTATCTTCTCTGGCCCCTCTACTACAGAGGCCTCTGAACATACTTTCCCGATGTTGGGTATGGTGGACCCATCATCTACACTGATTCCAAGAGTTCTTTCTGACCCACAGTCAAAGCTCATTTCTATTGTAATATTAGTTTATAATCCGTTTCAGTTATCTTCTACATTTTTGTTGACCACAAGTCTGGTACTTACTGACACATTGTTTTTGATCCTATACTTGTATGGGTTACTTCCTGCATTCTGTTAAAACTTCAATAAAAATCTATAGAGATTGAAAAATGATGTACATTTGTGAGAGCTGCAGATGGGGGAAGTTGCAAGGGTGTTTAGTGGATGGGTCGGGTGAAGGACTACTTCAAGCTGGCCATACACTAGTAGAATTTTATTTAAAAATTTTTCATTTTTGAAGGTTTGTTAGATGTTCTAATGGTAAGTTGGGTCGAGCTAATGATTGGTTTTGACCGTAAATTTGAAGGAGCAGGATGGAAAATATTTCTACTCAAGAACTTGTGTAAACACGAGGTCTGGGGAGTTGATTGAGGAGATGTACACACAGAGAAGAGGTGCTTTTTCTGTTTGCAGAATTCTTTTCCCATGATGGCGTCATAAAGAGACTCTTAATGAGCCAGTTATCCATTAATTGTCGGGGAGGAAGTGGAAAAACATTTCTCACTGATTTGTCAATGATAACGGAAAATTCCTATTCTTTGTCCTTTTGAAATGTAAACGAAGAAAAAAAAATAAGATTGCAGAACACTCAGGTGAAGTAATCTCTTCAGCTGTAATTTGGATTGTGTAGGAATTCACCAGAATTGTGTACATTAAATGAGATCTTGGTGACATGCATGATGGCTATGTAGGCCTAATCACCTGGGATCTACAGAACAAGCCTTCTCTGTACAAATAGGAAAGACAACATCCTGTTTCTCAGGAAATGATCAACCGATGATTTGACAGGTCTGTGAGACTTTAAAGCGGACAGTTAAAGCCCAACTCTGGGCACAAAAAAAAAACCCTTAGGTTGGGTTCACACATATGCTAATTGGACGCGGGTTTCACCGCATCCAATTGGTATGACAGTCAAGTGTGACCAGCTCTCAATGGAGCCGGTTCACACATGTCCAGGGCGGCCTCGGTCCAGATTAAAAAAAGGGTCTGGTGCGTGTTTGGGTCTGGTTCAGGTGCGTGCTCGGGCAAAAATTCGGACCTGAACCCTTGAACAGACACGCGCCGGACCCCAGTCACGAACCAGCGGTTGCACATGTGTGAACCCGACCTTACAGTGAGCCCCCCCTTAGGAAATGCCCATCATGCACTATTTTCAACACGGTAGCACACCACAATTCTTGGTACTACATTACAGTGGGATGCAACACATGCCTGGTATATTGATGCATAGGGGTGCCATTAAAATGTAATTGGCACCACCCACAAAAAAATTCTTACCATATGGGACCCATCCTTGCAATATGGCCATCCATCACTTTTCACCTGAAAGCCTTTTTATTATAACCTAGACAGAAGTACATGGGGGACTTCAAAGCTAAACCCCACCCCGCAATGGCCCAACCCTTATTCCCCAGCGCCCTCCCCCTCCCCATCTACATTATTATTATACGTGATTTATATAGCGCCAACAGTTCACGCAGAGCTTTACAATGGGGGGATAGCACAATTACAGTACAGTTCAATACAGAAGGGACAGGAGGGCCCTGCTCGTAGAGCTTACATTCTAAAGGGAGGGGGTGGTAGTACAAAAGGTAATAGATGCGGGGAATGATTTGATGGGGGTGGCTCGGGGACAGTTGTTAGGTGGGTGTGGGATAGGCTTCCCTGAATAAATGAGGTTTCAGGGATCTACTAAAGGTGGACAGGGTAGGGGCTGATCGGACATACTGGGGCAGGGAGTTCCAGAGGATGGGAGAGGCTCTGGAGAAGTCCTGAAGGCGAGCATAGGAGGAGGTAACAAGGGAGCTAGAGAGCAGGAGGTCCTGGGAGGAGCGGAGGGGGCGATTTGGGCGATATCTGCAGATGAAGTTGGTGATGTAGATGGGGGCGATGTTGTGAATGGCCTTGTATGTTATGGTTAGCATTTTGAATTTTACACGGTGGGGTAGGGGAAGCCAGTGAAGAGATTGGCATTCACCACTTCTCTGTTACTCTATCGTGTATGTTCTCTTCCATACTCATTACTCTCTTACAGAACTCTCATTGTAGACCACACTAATGCCGTGTACACACGAGCGGACTTTCCGGCAGACTTGGACCCCGTCGGACAATTCGATCGTGTGTGGGCTCCAGCAGACATTTTTTTCACAAAAGTCCGATGGACCTAGAAATAAAACGTGTTTCAAATCTTTCCGACGGACTCGAGTCCGGTCGAAAAATCCACTCGTCTGTATGCTACTCCGACGGACTAAAATCGACGCTAGGGCAGCTATTGGCTACCGGCTATCAACATCCTTATTTTAGTCCGGTCGTACGTCATCCTGTACGAATCCGTTGGACTTTGGTGTGATCGTGTGTAGGCAAGTCCGTTCGTTGGGAAAGTCCGTTGGAAGTCCGCCAAAAGTCTGTCGGATAGTCCGTCGAACCAGTCCGGTCGAAAAGTCCGCTCGTGTGTACGCGGCATTACCCATCCTTACTGAGCAAAACTTGTCATGACTTGTCATGTGTAGTAGAAATTTGTCTGAAATATTTTAATTTAGTAAAATGTACTCAATTTTCTAAACATAATGGGGTCAAATCAATGTTCTTCTTCGACCGCAGTTACAAAAAAAAATTCAAAACCAAGCAGGATGGAAAATTTTTCCTAAATGAAAGATTTTCTAATGCCCCGTATACATGAATGGACAACAAAACCGTGGATTTTTATTCGAAGGTTGTTGGCTCAAACTTGTCTTGCATATACACGGTCACACAAATCTTGGCCAACAATTCCGAACGTGGGAACGCGGTGACGTACAACACGTACGACGAGCCGAAAAAAAAGGGAAGTTCAATAGCCAGTGCGGCTCCTTCTGCTTGTTTCCGAGCATGTGTGAACTTTTGTGCGACGGACTTGTGTACACACGATTGGACTTTCCGACAACAAAGTTTTGTTGGCGGAAAATTTGAGAACCTGCTCTCAAACATTTGTTGGCGGAAAGTCCGACAGCAAATGTTCGACGAAGCATACACACGGTCGGACTTTCCGACAACAAGCTCACATCCATCATTTCCCGTCGGAAAGTCCGACCGCGTGTACGCGGCATAACAGTAATGCGGTTTTCATTCAGGAAAGTTCATTCACTCCAAATTCAAATTTTAAAAGCAAACAAAATTTTGAAATGCTTTTGAACGGTATTCATCTAATCTAACATATAGCTATCATAAGTTGCTTTGCATTTAGGATTGTCCGCCTATAGACTATACGGCCTTTTACGAGACTATACGAGAATTTGCAAGTGCTTTTGAACTGAATCTTTCTTACCGTTTCCACTTCGCAACCGATGTGTGTGTATGTGTAAAATATTTATATATGGATTTTTATTCGAAGGTTGTTGGCTCAAACTTGTCTTGCATATACACGGTCACACAAATGTTGGCCAACAATTCCGAACGTGGGAACGCGGTGATGTACAACACGTACGACGAGCCGAAAAAAAGGGAAGTTCAATAGCCAGTGCGGCTCCTTCTGCTTGTTTCTGAGCATGTGTGAACTTTTGTGCGACGGACTTGTGTACACACGATTGGACTTTCCGACAACAAAGTTTTGTTGGCGGAAAATTATATATATATATATATATATACATACATACATATATATATATATATATATATATATATATATATATATATATATATACATACATATATATATATATATATATATATACATATATATACATATACATATATATACATACATATACATATACATATACATATACATATACATACACATACACATACATATATTTTTTATCTTTTATGAAACGTAATAAAATAATTGAATTTATTTATTTCAGGTACTTATATAGCGCCATCAATTTACGCAGTGCTTTACATATACATTGTATATTCACATCAGTCCCTACCCTCAAGGAGCTTACAATCTAAGGTCCCTAACTCACATTCATACACACTAGGGACAATTTAGACAGGATCCAATGAACCTACCAGCATGTCTTTGGAGTGTGGGAGGAAACCGGAATACCCGGAGGAAACCCACGCAGGCACAGGGAGAACATGCAAACTCCAAGCAGGTAGTGTCGTGGTTGGGATTCGAACCAGTGACCCTTCTTACTGCTAGGCGAGAGTGCTACCACTACACCACTGTGCCGAATGACACCACTATGTACTAGCGTGTGGATGGTGTGTATGGGCCCTACAATACTCATGTTGGTAGGTTAATTGGCTCCTGTTTAAAACTGTCCCTTGTATGTTTAGGGCTGGTGCACACTGATGTGACAATCGCTCTGACTTTGGAGCACTTGTCGCATCAGAAGTTGGACCCCAGTTGAACTCCATTCTGTGCAATGGAACTTGAGTTCCTTCGACCTAGAAAAAGGTTCCTGCACTACTATTGGTCCAACTTGCATTGACTTCTGGTTAAGAAGTTGTGTGCAAGTTGTTGCCGAAGTCGCGTTGGGGTCCGACTCCAAAGTCGCGGGCAGTGTAAACCAGGGCTACTGTATAAATGTGAGTAGCATATCCGCCTAGCAGTACTAGGGTTGCTGGTTCAAATCCTAACCACACCACTATCTGCCTGGAGTTTGCATGTTCTCCCTGTGCCTGTGTGGGTTTCCTCCGGGTACTCCAGTTTCCTCCCACACTCTAAAAGACATGCTGGTAGGTTAATTGACCCTAGTGTGCGTATGTATGAAATTGAGTTAGGGACCTTTGATTGTAAGCTCTTTGAGGACAGGGACTGATGTGAATGTACAATGTATATGTAAAGCACTGCATAAATTGTCGGCACTATATAAGTACCTGTAATAAATAAAAAATGGAGCAGAGTTAAAGTGTATGTAAACAATAAATTTATCTTATTTGCTCCCTTTTGGCTTGTTCAATATCCCATTAAAAGTGATTTTGTGTTATCTGTTCATTAGGTGTGAAGAAATTCCTATTGATTTTGACTTTAGATACACTTTAACGTCCAAAATGAAAGTCGAGCACTAATGATGGGGCACTATTCCTCCCACTGACACCAATGATGGAACACTATTCCTCCCACTGACACCAATGATGGAGCACTCTTCTTCCCACTGACACCAATGATGGGGCACTATTCCTCCTACTGACACCAATGATGGAACACTATTCCTCCCACTGACACCAATGATGGGACACTATTCCTACCACTGACACCAATGATGGGGCACTATTCCTCCCACTGACACCAATGATGGGACACTATTCCTACCACTGACACCAATGATGGGGCACTATTCCTCCCACTGACACCAATGATGGGGCACTATTCCTCCCACTGACACCAATGATGGAGCACTATTCCTTCCACTGATACCAATGATGGAACTTTATTCCTCCTACTGACACCAATGATGGAACACAATTCCTCCTACTGACACCAATGATGGAGCACTAGTCCTCCTACTTACACCAATGATGGAACACTATTTCTCCTACTGACACCAATGATGGAGCACTAGTCCTCCTACTGACACCAATGATGGAGCACTAGTCCTCCTACTGACACCAATGATGGAGCACTAGTCCTCCTACTGACACCAATGATGGAGCACTAGTCCTCCTACTGACACCAATGATGGAGCACTATTCCTCCTCTGACACCAATGATGGAGCACTAGTCCTCCTACTGACACCAATGATGGAGCACTAGTCCTCCTACTAACACCAATGATGGAGCACTGGTCCTCCTACTGACACCAATGATGGAGCACTAGTCCTCCTACTGACACCAATGATGGAACACTATTCCTCCTACCGACACCAATGATGGAGCACTAGTCCTCCTACTGACACCAATGATGGAGCACTAGTCCTCCTACTGACACCAATGATGGAGCACTAATCCTCCTACTGACACCAATGATGGAGCACTAGTCCTCCTACTGACACCAATGATGGAACACTATTCCTCCTACCGACACCAATGATGGAGCACTAGTCCTCCTACTGACACCAATGATGGAGCACTAGTCCTCCTACTGACACCAATGATGGAGCACTAGTCCTCCTACTGACACCAATGATGGAGCACTAGTCCTCTTACTGACACCAATGATGGAACACTATTCCTCCCACTGACACCAATGATGGAACACTATTCCTCCCCCTATTGCCAAAGATGCACTGTTTATTCCCACTGATGCCAGGACAGTTTTTCTCTTAATGGCCACAGTCCAGCCCCCCTAAATTCTGAAGGACAGTAACCTGGCCCTTTGTTTAGAAAGTTTGGAGACCCCTGTTTTACACAATCGGGAATGCAAAACATTTCCTCCTATAGTCACTGTTACATTGCAAGTGACGTTATTGACCTTTAGATGCCTTTAGAATGTAGAAAATATGTATTTGTATAATTTCAAGCACATTTTAATCTTCCTTAATCTCCTTTACAGATGTCCCCGATCGTACAGCTCAACATCGGTGGTGATCTCTACACCACAACACTGGGAACTCTAAAGAAGTACCAGGGTTCCAAGCTGTTTGAGATGTTCAATGGACAACCCAAACTCCGCACTGATGCGGAGGGGAGGTATTTTATCGACCGGGATGGGAAATACTTCAAATACATCTTGGAGTATCTTCGGAGTGGCCAAGTCCCCAACCAGTGCATCCTAGAAGTCTACAAGGAGGCCCTGTTCTACGAGATCGAACCCCTGGCGAAGAAACTAGAAGAGACTCCTCAGATCTTTGGGGAACAGGTGGGAAGGAAGCAGTTCTTGGCACGAGTACCCAACTACCATGAGAATATCGAGGTGATGATTCGCATTGCTAGGGCAGAGGTGGTTGCATCACGCCACTCCAACGTCTTTGTGTGTATCGTAAGGACTGACGAGGATGCGTCTAAGTGCCAAGATGCCCTAAACACGCTTGATATGGACAAAGAATCTGTGGTCAAGTTTGGACCATGGAAGGCGTCTCCTGGCATCACGGACCTTCTGGATTGTATTAAGGTGGACATTGAAGACAGGGGCTATAAAGTATCATACGTGGCCCATGTAGCTGACAAAGGATTTCGGTTTAAGACCTATGACTTTTTTTACAAATTTGTTTTTACGTGGTGGTAAAAAGTGAAATAGAAATCCATCTACAGCACTGGAGAAGAGACTTCCTGATAAAAAGGAGGCCTATACACTGTTTACCAATGGATCAAACACTACTTAGTTCCACAACATGCTGGCCTCTCAAACAGGAAATTCAACTGATCAACTGAGAGTTTAATCTCTACTTTAGGAATAAACTAACATCATACCAAGCATGAATGGATTCATGCAAATACCAGGAGCCATGCAGGCTAACCTATGAGACAGAAGGTTAATTTCAAGAGTCACTAACATTAAGCTTTTATTAGGATCAAAAAAGAAGGATCAAAAAGTTTGGCACAAGTTTTAATTGTTCAGACATGTTTATTATCTGGCCCTGGGATTCGTCCAGCTTTGTATTATGATTCCATACATTTTCTGGCCAATCAGAAGTCAGCATTTATTTTTTTTAATTTTGTTCTATGACAACCTTTGGAAACATTCCCTTCCAAATGGTGAGGAACTACAAAACTCAGCATGATCTGAGTTGAGGTCTGCAAGAGTTTATTTTGGTTCTTCAAACTAATATCTGATTTGCTTGATTTGATGTTAACACAATATTTGGGGGGGGGGGTGTAACATGAAACATGGTCACAGTCTGCAGCCCCCCCCCCCCCCCCATACAGAATCAAGTGGTTCATCCACAGCTGAACAAGGTTTTGCACTCTCCAGTTTTAGTAAATCAACCCCATAGTTCTCAATGGAGCACAGGTTTGGTGACCTCACCGCACCTGTAGGCCATTGATACTTCCGTCAGTCCCATAACTGAAGGTCCGTACCTTGGACCTCCTATAGTTCTCAAAGAGAACAGAATCATGTTATTGGAGCATGCAGCCAGCCTCAGGAGTCTGCTGAAGCTGGCTGCATTGCATTTTATACAATTTCAGATTAAAGATTCCCATTGGGGCTTTTCTGGGGAAAACCCAAAATTTGTGATTTTCTTTTAATTTAACTTTCAATGATAACGGTAAACAGGACACATGAGGTGAATCTCCCTAACGGAGATAGAGGTAGCAATATTATCCATTGTCTGTGGACTGACAATTACCCACTTAAGGACCTATTATTCAAACTTGTTGTTTACAAGTTAACCACTTCAGCCCCGGAAGGATTTACCCCCTTCCTGACCAGA
The DNA here is from genome assembly GCA_037953035.1 of Aquarana catesbeiana. Lineage (NCBI taxonomy): Eukaryota > Metazoa > Chordata > Amphibia > Anura > Ranidae > Aquarana > Aquarana catesbeiana. The sequence goes on from JBBHAA010001935.1 coordinate 68,103, forward strand.
GAACTTTTTGCGATTCGGCACTGCGTCACTTTAACTGAAAATTGCGTGGTCGTGCAACGCTGAACCCAAACAAAGTTGACGTCCTTTTTTTCCCACAAATAGAGCTTTCTTTTGGTGGTATTTGATCACCTCTGCGGTTTTTATATTTTGCGCTATAAACAAAAAAAATGAGCGACAATTTGGAAAAAAAAAGCAATATTTTTTACTTTTTGCTATAATAAATATCCCCAAAAAATATATAAAAAACACATTTCTTTCTCATTTTAGGCCGATATGTATTCTTCTACATATTTTTGGTAAAAAAAACCCGCAATAAGCGTATATTGATTGGTTTGCACAAAAGTTATAGCGTCTACAAAATAGGGGATAGATTTATGGCATTTTTATTATTAATTTTTTTTTTATTAGTAATTTTATCGTGACTGCGACATTATGGCGGACACATTTAACACTATTTTGGGACCATTGTCATTTATACAGCGATCAGTGCTATAAAAATGCACTGATTACTGTGTAAATGACACTGACAGGGAAGGGGTTAAACACTAGGGAGCGATCAAGGGGTTAAGTGTGTCCTAGGGAGTGATTCTAACTGTAGGGGGGATGGGCTCACTACAAAATGACAGAGATCACTGCTCCCGATGACGGGGAGCAGTAGATCTCTGTTATGTTGCTAGGCAGAACAGGGAAATGCCTTGTTTACAAAGGCATCTCCCTGTTCTGCCCCTCCGTAACACGATCGTGGGCCCCCGGCGGACATTGAGTCTGCGGGACCCACGGACACGCTCACGGAGTAAGCAATGGGTGCGCGTGCACCCACTATGCCGTGATTTAAAGGGGACGTGCCTGTACGCCCATTTGCCCAGCCGTGCCATTGTGCCGACGTATATCGTCGCGCGCTGGTCGGCAAGAGTTAAAATCATTTTTTTTTTTGCTAGAAAATTACTTGGAACCCTCAAGCATTATATATTTTTTTCAAACACCCTAGAGAATAAAATGGCGGTTGTTGCAATACTTTCTGTCACACCGTATTTGCGCAGCGGTCTTACAAGCGCAATTTATTTTGGAAGAAATACACTTTTTTTAATTAAAAAAATAAGACAACCATAAAGTTAGCCCAATTTTTTTCTAAATTACGAAATATAATGTTAGGCCGAGTAAATTGATACCCAACATGTCACGCTTCAAAATTGCGCCCGCTCGTGGAATGGCGACAAACTTTGACCCTTAAAAATCTCCATAGGCGAGGTTTAAAAATTTCTACGGGTTACCAGTTTTGAGTTACAGAGCAGGTCTTTTGCCAGAATTATTGCTCTCACTCTAACGATCGTGGCGATACCTCACATGTGTGGTTTGAACACCGTTATCATATGCGGGCGCGACTTACGAATGCGTTCGCTTCTGCACCTCAAATCTCACATTTACACTTGAAAGCAATTAAAAAAAAATTCCCCTTTTAAGACGTTTGACGTGGCTTCCGCCATCCAATGGTGTGGAGCCGAGTGGGGGGCCATCTTTTCCTCTCTCGTTATCCAGCCTCAGAGGGGAAAGGACCAGATCGTCCCCGCTGCTACAGACGGCTCCGGTAAGCTACGGAGACCACCGGGGAGCGGCGGGAGGGGGGCGCCTCCCCGATAAAAGTGATCTCGCGGGGAATCCGGCGCAGAGACCACTTTTATCAGAAAGTGGACCGCCCACCATTTAAAAAGATACCGGGGTTATGGTAGCTATCTGCCGCCATAACCCTGGTATTTTATGTCAAACAGCGGACATGTCAAACAACGACAGTGGGGGGGAGGGGGTGAGGGGGTTGGTCGTCCGGAAGTAGTTACAATGAAAAAACGTAATAGTGACTTACCTCAATGTGCTATAGCTGGAAGTCAAGGGGCACACAAAACATTGATGATGTCATAATGTATATCCATCTACCTCATAGGCTCTTTATAACTTGCAAAAAAACTGTATATATTTTATAAGGTTCATTATTATGTTCTCTATGTGTCTGTATCATGTATGGAATATTCTTCGGTTTCAAAGAATAGAAATCTTTCACAAATATATAGCTGGGGAAATAAACTACTTTTTTTTTCTCCTCCCGAGATGATGGTTTGATTTATTTATTCATTTCAATACTTTATATCACCTTTTATTTAGAATTTCTTAGTATCACTCTCAAGAATGTGAGAGCGAATGAGCACGCCGAGGATATAATGTGGGTCCAGTAAATCTTTATTGCACACAACAGAAGGTTACAAGGTAAAGTCAACACGTTTCACCGGCTCACTGGCCCGCCTTCATCAGGGCTTATGTGGTAAGTTGACTCGGGGGAATTAGGTCTCGGTTCACACTATGAATAGCATGTGAATCGCATAGGAACTGCACCGCATTTCCAGTTCAATTCACATGTGATTCATTCTGAATAATAGTAAGAAGAGCCGGCAAAGACTGTAATCCTTGAAGTGTCATTTATTGGTACATCAGAGTGACTATAAAACAATAATGTTGATGCGTTTCGGCAATAGCCTTAGTCGTAGCTATGACTAAGGCTATAGCTAAAACGCGTCAGCATTAATGTTTTATTGTCACTCTGATGTACCAATAAATTACACGAGCGCATGGGGATTGCGCCACTGTGCGGGCACGCGATCCCCCTCCTTCTGAGGGACGTTCCCGAACGTCAACTCAGAAGGAGAGCGCGCCCACCCGGCCGTTTATGTACATTGGCCGGGTGGGAAGTAGTTAAGAATTACAGTCTTGCCGGCTCTTCTTACTATTGTTGCATTGGAGTGTGTTGGGACACATCGAGCCTCGGCACCTGTGAGTGGACCTGGTGTATGGATTGGGTTGTCCCTGCAGAGAGCGCTGTTACCTTTTTCTTATTCATTCTGAATAGGCTCAAACCACATTGCACAAAAGAAGCGCATGCGCCTTTTTTTTTTTTTTTTTGAGCCACACCACAACTGGATGGCATGGTTGTTTTGTGCCATGCGATCCAGTGCAGACAAACGTATTGCATTTGCGACCTGCATTTGGGGTGTCATTAACCACTTGCCTACCAGGCACTCTTACCCACCCCCCCCCCTTCCCACCACGCCGGGTGTAAGAAATTTTTTGCGGGCAAAGGCTGGTGTTGGCGTTTCAATCATCATGGCACCATGGTTGATATGGTGTCAGGGTGATCGAAGCGCATTGTTTCTATTGTTACATTCTAATATATAATGAAGTGGTTCAACTCACCATAATGCAGAATCAGTGGGAGCCCTGGGCATGTCACTTGCCACATCTCCTGCCACCAGATGCAGCGTGTCACTTGCCACCGTCGCCTGTCACCAGATGCAGCTTTTTAACTTGTCACCGTCACCTGCCACTAGATGTGGATTGTCACATGCCATGTCGCCTACCACCAGATGTGGATTGTCACTTGCCACATCACCTGCCACCATTTGCAGATTGTCACTTGCCACGTCACCTGATGCGGATTGTCACTTGCCACGTCACCTGCCACCCTTTGCAGACTGTCACTTGCCACGTCACCTGCCACCATTAGCAGATTGTCACTTGCCACGTCACCTGCCACTAGATGTGGGTTGTGACTTGCCAACTGATGTTGATTGTCACTTGCCATGCCAGCCAGTGCCACCAAATGTGCATTGTCGCTGCATTGGTGGCAGGCTGGCAGCACTGGTCCATTTAGTGAGGGCAGGAGAGCGGAGATGTTAAAGACATTGAAGAGGACAAAATGAGCACCCGCGCTGTGAGGGCGGAAGAGCGCTGATGTGTGGCGGGCAGTGAGAGATGATGCCATCTCTCTGCTCCCCGCCACACATCGCTCCCACACTGAAGTGGCCCGGCTGTGAAGGCGGAAGAGTGGTGACGTGGAGCGGGCGTGGAGAGATGTGATGTCATCTCTCTGCCCGCTCATCTCTCTCCTCTCATCCACCTCTAATGCAGCCCACCACAGCCGGCAAGAGACTCAGGGCTATGGGCTCCAGATTCAGGGCTACAGCCTCAGTAGCCACCCCCTGGTGACACCTATGGCTCTGATTACATATCCGGGTGTTCCCTGCGAGGAGATACCGCTGATTGACTCTCCTCGCCCCACACACTGTCAGTGTGAGGCAATGAGAGCCAATCACCAGCACTTCCACATTTACATGTGACCGGCTGTGATTGGACACAGACGATCTCACGGTTAAAGAGCCGCGTGATCGGCTTTTTACAGAGATCGGGGTTAGTGCCGTGTTCTAGCAATACGGCGCGGCCGCGATCATGGCACTGCACGACCCTGCGAGAAGCTGTTCTGGGCGCCGTCATATGACGTCCACCCAGAACGAGAGCCGCACCGTCACTCCGTCATTTGACGTCGGGCGGGCGGGGAAGTGGTTAAAGAGGAAATCCAGTCTGGGCAAAACATTTTTAAAGTCAGCAGCTACAAATACTGTACTGTAGCTGCTGACTTTTAATAGGACAACTACCTGTCCAGGGATCTAGCGATATCGGCACCCTGAGCTGATTCTTCATACGACTTCGGGTGCAGGCGCCAGCATCTTCGCTAAGGGAAAACCGTCAGTGAAGCCTTCAGGCTTCACAGTTGGTTTCCTAGTGCACATGCGCGAGCCGCGCTTTCCAAATGGTCTCGACGTCTTCCGAGACCTGTGTGTGTGAGGGAAGGGCTCGAAGATCGCTGCGGTGATCAAGTGGGAGCAGGTACATGTCCAGACCAGGTACCTGCTCCCCGTCATAAAGTGCCAAATGTAGCAGGGGAGGGGGAGGGGGGGGGGGTGTGAACAAGCGGAGTTTCCCCTTTTGGGTGGAGCTCCGCTTTAACTTTGTATTGACACCATCAGCAGATCGCAAGGGCAGTGTGGTTGCAATGGAAACGCGCAGGGATCGCTGAGTTTTCCGCACCGCATAAGTGCGAACCTAGTCTAAGTGATATCTTAAATGGTGTATCAGAAGATCCATTTGATGCATCGGTCAAACAGCCAAACTATTCCACATATCACATAATTATTCCAGCTCGACTTACCACACAGGGCCTGATGAAGGGGGACCAGTGAGCCCCCGAAATGTGTTTTTTTTTTTTTCTGTGACCGGTTATGGGCAATAATGATTTACTGGACTCACATTATAACCTTCTAACATTTTTTTTAGATCACTCCAAATACTTTAGTTGACTGAGAGCTGCCTCTAAATTCTGAAGTCTTATTCCCCCTGTTTTTGGTCCATCGCTCTACTAAGACATCTTCATAATTACACTCAGAAGATTAGACGTCATTTACATAAGGCAACTCAAATGTTCCCCTGCACACAATCCAGCTACTGGGTACAAGCCTATGTACTGTAAACTGTTTCAACAGTTTGGGTTAAAAAACAGAGGTCTTTGTTACATACACTATATTACCAAAAGTATTGGGACGCCTGCCTTTACACACATGAACTTTAATGGCATCCCAGTCTTAGTCCGTAGGGTTCAGTATTGAGTTGGCCCACCCTTTGCAGCTATAACAGCTTCAACTCTTCTGGGAGGGCCGTCCACAAGGTTTAGGAGTGTGTCTATGGGAATGTTTGATCATTCTTCCAGAAGAGCATTTGTGAGGTCAGGCATTGATGTTGGATGTGAAGGCCTGGTTCGCAGTTTCCACTATAATTCATCCCAAAGGTGTTCTATCGGGTTGAGGTCAGGACTCTGTGCAGGCCAGTCAAGTTTCTCCACCGCAAACTCGCTCATCCATGTCTTTGCTTTGTGCACTGGTCCAAATCATTTGGTGGAGGGGGGATTATGGTGGGGGGTTGTTTTTCAGGGGTTGGGTTTGGCCCCTTATTTCCAGTGAAGGGAACTCTTAAGGTGTCAGCATACCAAGATATTTTAGACAATTTCCTGCTCCCAACTCCATGGGAACAGTTCGGGGATGGCCCCTTCCTGTTCCAACATGACTGCGCACCAGTGCACAAAGCAAGGTCCATAAAGACATGGATGAGCGAGTTTGGGGTGGAGGAACTTGACTGGCTTGCACAGAGTCCTGACCTTAACACAACAGAACACCTTTGGGATGAATTAGAGCGGAGACTGCGAGCCAGCCAGAAGAAGAATGGTCAAACATTCCCATAGACACACTCCTAAACCTTGTGGACAGCCTTCCCAGAAGAGTTGAAGCTTTTAAAGCTGCGAAGGGTGGGCCAACTCAATATTGAACCCTACGGACTAAGACTGGGATGGCAGTAAAGTTCATGTGCGTGTAAAGGCAGGTGTCCCAATACTTTTGAAAAATATAGTGTATATTGGCAAATACATAAGAAGCTTCACTGCCGTGTTGAGGTACCTCCCGAGATGCAGTCCCTAACTCAAAACTGACTGAGTTCCCAAGTTGGGACATATAGAGCAATAAAAACATTGAGAACAAGCATGCCATGGAAGTAGTCCCATAATCCTTATGGCCCATACACACGGTCCGAAAATCGTACGAAATATATCGCTTTCAAAGCAATCGTACAATCATCTGAGCGTTAGTACACAGCTTTCAATAGCCGATCATGACAGTTCATCCGATATTATCCGATTGGACAAGCATGAAAATACCAGATCGTGCAATTTTCGTTTAATTAGAACAGTTGTCGCCCAAAAAATCCAATACAAATACACTACAACACATGACATCATTTCCGAATTTTTATTCTGTCGTACGAGAATTTTTGTCACTTTAATAACCTCTTCAACCTCTACTTGCTACTAGCAAGCGAAAAATGTTGGACGATCTGTTGTCCGATTTTCGGATAGTGTGTACTGGGCATTAAAGTGATTCAGTCACGAGTGGAGTATGGGGGCTGACATTGCTGGTCTCCTGTTATTTGTCTGTTCAGTACCTTTGAATCATAGATGACAGAACAAGCATTCTAGCTGTCCATAGGCCACTCATAAGGGGGTTAAAGCAAGCTTGATATCAGTACAGCACCTGAAGCTTACTACTGAGTGGGGAATCAGCAGAGCTGGGGGTTACTATAGAGTGGGGCAACAGCAGAGCTTGAGGGTACTACTGAGTGGGGAATCAGCAGAACTTGGGGTACTACTGAGTGGGGAATCAGCAGAGCTGGGGGTTTACTACTGAGTGGGGAATCAGCAGAGCTGGGGTTACTACTGAGTGGGGAATCAGCAGAGCTGGGGGTTTACTACTGAGTGGGGAATCAGCAGAGCTGGGGGTTTACTACTGAGTGGGGAATCAGCAGAGCTGGGGGTTTACTACTGAGTGGGGAATCAGCAGAGCTGGGGGTTACTACTGAGTGGGGAATCAGCAGAGCTGGGGGTTACTACTAAGTGGGGAATCAGCAGAGCTGGGGGTTACTACTAAGTGGGGAATCAGCAGAGCTGGGGGTTACTACTGAGTGGGGAATCAGCAGAGCTGGTGGTTACTACTGGGTGTGGCAACAGCAGAGTTGGGGGTTTACTACTAAGTGGGGAATCAGCAGATTTGGGGGGTTACTACTGAGTGGGGAATCAGCAGAGCTGGGGGTTACTAATGAGTGGGGAATCAGCAGAGTTGGGGGTTTACTATAGAGTTGGGAATCAGCAGAGCTGGGGTTACTACTGAGTGGGGCAACAGCAGAGCTTGAGGTTACTACTGAGTGGGGAATCAGCAGAGCTTGAGGTTACTACTAAGTGGGGAATCAGCAGAGCTGGGGGTTACTACTGAGTGTGGCAACAGCAGAGTTGGGGGTTTACTACTAAGTGGGGAATCAGCAGATTTGGGGGTTTACTACTGAGTGGGGAATCAGCAGAGCTGGGGGTTTACTACTGAGTGGGGAATCAGCAGAGCTGGGGGTTACTACTGAGTGGGGCAACAGCAGAGCTTGGGGTTACTACTGAGTGGGGAATCAGCAGAGCTGGGGTTACTACTGAGTGGGGAATCAGCAGAGCTGGGGTTACTACTGAGCGGGGAATCAGCAGAGTTGGGGGTTACTATAGAGTGGGGAAACAGCAAAGCTGGGGGTTACTACTGAGCGGGGAATCAGCAGAGCTGGGGTTACTACTGAGTGGGGAATCAGCAGAGCTGGGGTTACTACTGAGTGGGGAATCAGCAGAGTTGGGGGTTACTATAGAGTGGGGCAACAGCAGAGCTGGGGGTTACTACTGAGTGGGGAATCAGCAGAGTTGGGGGTTACTATAGAGTGGGGCAACAGCAGAGCTTGGGGTTACTACTGAGTGAGGAATCGGCAGAGATTGGGGTTACTACTGAGTGGGGCATCAGCAGAGTTGGGGGTTACTATAGAGTGGGGCAACAGCAGAGCTGGGGGTTACTACTGAGTGGGGAATCAGCAGAGTTGGGGGTTACTATAGAGTGGGGCAACAGCAGAGCTGGGGGTTACTACTGATTGGGGAATCAGCAGAGCTGGGGGTAATACTGAGTGGGGCAACAGCAGAGCTGGAGGTTACTACTGAAGAGGGGATCATCAGAGCTGGGGGTACCACTGAGCGGGGAATAGCTGAACAAGGGTATTAATAAGCTAGGGATCTGCTGAACAGGGGGTACTAATGAGTACTAATCAAAAAAGTGTGATGAAGAGCTTGGCGCTTTAATGTGTGTAAAGTCTAATCAAGTGCAAATGAGCCCTCAGTACACTGTGTACATGAGCCTTATCATAGCAATAAAGTTAAATGTAAAAAAAATCTAAAAAGTGTTAAAAAAATGTTTAAACAACGCCATCACCCCTGGGAAGGCAAAGGCATGCATAGGGTGCCCAAATATATGTAAACAGCAATCGCACCACATATTAGGTGTCACCTCAAGCATCGGGGTGAGAGCAATAATTCTATCGCCCTCATTCATGTCTAACTCCAAATTCATAACCTATAAAAGGCTTTTGAAGTTTCACCTTTAGACAATTTACCAAAGTTTTTCATCATTTCACAGGCTCAGTGTTAATGCTTGACATGTTTGGTATCTATTTACTTAACACAACTTTATCTTATATTTTACAAAAAATAAAAAATAAAATGATATTGTGTTTGTGTGCGCTAAAATTTATTTTAGTGTATTTTTTACTATTAAAAAATCTTTTGCAAAATTTGCAACCGTCGCCATTTTATTCTACAGGGTTTCTGCTTATCGCAAATGTATAACTATATTTGGGGTTTTAAGCAAATGCAGAGAAGCCCAACATCACTCAGGGCAGCTGAAGACCTCCAGTGTGTGTCTGTACCAGATCCCCTCCCCCCCCCCCCAAAAAAAAATGGCAACCACTCAGATTAGTTTATAATAAAGGAAAGGTGTGTATGGGCACAGAAAAATACAAACAACATTTCCCATTCCTGCTAGTCTGGTAGAAGCCTATTTATATTGCTCAGGTTAGGCCGGAGACACACGGATGGGGTGACGCTATTGGTGGGAAGCCACAGAAGATCACCTCTGTAGAAGCACATCTATTGGACGCTCCTTCCCTATCTCTGCCTGGTATGACCGGTGCTCTGCCGAGAAAGTTCCCCTCGACGGATAAGGACCCCCCTGTACTGCGCAGGCGCTGCGCCTGCGCAGTAGGAGCCGGCGGAAATAGCCAAAGCCGAATAGTTGGAAATCAGCTGTACACGGCGCCTGTAAGAGGGCCCCCTCGCGGGCTCGCTTCGCTCGCCACACTTCGGGCACGGCCTCGCTTCGCTCTGCACTTTTTTATTCTCCCTCTAGGTCCACTTGGATGGTGGGGCTTGAACCTGGACCCAGAGCGCAGGCGCCGTGTACAGCTGATTGAAGATTTTCAGCTTCGGCGGCTCCTAGTAGTTCGTACTGCGCAAGCCGCCGGGGGAACTTTCCTCGGCAAGACACCGGCAAATCTCGGCGGCCAAATGAAGAGCCAGGACTTACTCTAAAAAGAAGTGACCAGGCGATCAATTCATAGTCTATGTATCTTTTATTCTTGATGGGTAATTCGTAACGAGCACAAAAAAAAAGTATCCAACCCATTCTGGGGGCAAAAGAATCGCCCCTCATCAGGGCTCAGACTTGGGTGTTGGAGTTCCAATATGGAATGTTGTATAACCTCCCGGACGGGTTTCTCAGAAGGCAACAGGAGCAGGTGGGCATGGTGGAATGCTGGTTGATACCATACTGTCACATCAGAGGTTCCCCCTCATCACATCAGAGACCCCATCTTATCAGAGACCCCCCTCCTCACATCAGAGACCCCATCTTATCAGAGACCCCCCTCCTCACATCAGAGGCCCCCCATCTTATCAGAGGTCCCCCCCATCACATCGGAGGTCCCCCTCATCACATCAGAGGTCCCCCTCATCACATCAGACACTCTCCTCATCACATCAGAGACCCCCCTCATCACATCAGAGACCCCCCTCATCACATCAGAGACCCCCCATTACATCAGAGACCCCATCTTATCAGAGGCCCCCCTCCTCACATCAGAGGCCCCCCCCCATCAAATCAGAGGTCCCCCTCATCACATCAGACACTCTCCTCATCACATCAGAGACCCCCCTCGTCACATCAGAGACCCCCCTCATCACATCAGAGACCCCCCTCATCATATCAGAGACCTCCCTCATCACATCAGAGACTCTCCTCATCACATCAGAGACCCCCCTCATCACATCAGAGACTCTCCTCATCACATCAGAGACCCCCCTCATCACATCAGAGACCCCCCTCATCACATCAGAGACTCCCCCCATCAAATCAGAGGTCCCCCTCATCACATCAGAGACCCCCCTCATCACATCAAAGGTCCCCCTCATCACATCAGAGACCCGCCATTACATCATAGGCCACCCCCCATCATATCAGGGACTCTCCATCACATCAGAGGTCCCCCTCATCACATCAGAGACCCCCCATCATATCAGAGCCCCTCATTACATCAGAGCCCCCATCACATCAGAGACCCCCCATCACATGGGAGCCCCCCCATTACATCAGAGCCCCCATTACATGAGAGGCCCCCCATCACGAGAGGCCCCCCATCATATCAGAAACCCCCATCACATCAGAGCCCCCATCACATCAGAGCCCCCATCACATTAGAGGCCCCCCATTACATCAGAGCCCCCATCATATTAGAGGCCCCCCATTACACCAGAAACCCCCCATTACATCAGAGACCCCCATCACATCAGAGACCCCCCATCACATCAGAGACCCCTCCATCACATCAGAGACCCCCCATCACATCAGAGACCCCTCCATCACATCAGAGACCCCCCATCACATCAGAGACCCCCCATCATATCAGAGGCTCCCCATCACATCAGAGACCCCCCATCATATCAGAGCCCCTCATTACATCAGAGCCCCCATCACATCAGAGACCCCCCATCACATGGAAGCCCCCCATTACATCAGAGCCCCCATTACATGAGAGGCCCCCCATCATATCAGAAACCCCCATCACATCAGAGCCCCCATCACATCAGAGCCCCCATCACATTAGAGGCCCCAAATTACATCAGAGCCCCCATCATATTAGAGGCCCCCCATTACACCAGAAACCCCCCATTACATCAGAGACCCCCATCACATCAGAGACCCCCCATCACATCAGAGGCCCTCCATCACATCAGAGACCCCTCCATCACATCAGAGACCCCCCATCACATCAGACCCCCCATCACATCAGAGACCCCCCATCACATCAGAGGCCCTCCATCACATCAGAGACCCCTCCATCACATCAGAGACCCCCCTCATCACATCAGAGCCCCCCCATCACATCAGAGCCCCCATCACATCAGAGACCCCCCATCACATCAGAGACCCCTCCATCACATCAGAGACCCCCCATCACATCAGAGCCCCCATCACATCAGAGACCCCCCATCACATCAGAGCCCCCATCACATCAGAGCCCCCATCACATTAGAGGCCCCCTATTACATCAGAGACCCCTCCATCACATCAGAGACCCCCCATCACATCAGAGGCCCTCCATCACATCAGAGACCCCCCATCACATCAGAGACCCCCATCACATCAGAGACCCCTCCATCACATCAGAGACCCCTCCATCACATCAGAGACCCCCCATCACATCAGAGACCCCTCCATCACATCAGAGACCCCTCCATCACATCAGAGACCCCTCCATCACATCAGAGACCCCCCATCACATCAGAGGTTCCCCATCACATCAGAGGCCCCCCATCACATTAGAGGCCCCCCATCATATCAGAGACCCCCCATCACATGGGAGCCCCCCCATTACATCAGAGCCCCCATTACATGAGAGGCCCCCCATCATATCAGAGACCCCCCATCACATCAGAGACCCCTCCATCACATCAGAGACCCCCCATCACATCAGAGCCCCCATCACATCAGAGGCCCTCCATCACATCAGAGACCCCTCCATCACATCAGAGACCCCCCATCACATCAGAGGCCCTCCATCACATCAGAGACCCCCCTCATCACATCAGAGCCCCCCCATCACATCAGAGCCCCCATCACATCAGAGACCCCCCATCACATCAGAGCCCCCATCACATCAGAGACCGCCCATCACATCAGAGACCCCTCCATCACATCAGAGCCCCCATCACATCAGAGCCCCCATCACATTAGAGGCCCCCCATTACATCAGAGACCCCTCCATCACATCAGAGACCCCCCATCACATCAGAGGCCCTCCATCACATCAGAGACCCCCCATCACATCAGAGACCCCCATCACATCAGAGACCCCCCCATCACATCAGAGGCCCTCCATCACATCAGAGACCCCCCATCACATCAGAGACCCCCATCACATCAGAGACCCCCCATCACATCAGAGGTTCACCATCACATCAGAGGCCCCCCATCACATTAGAGGCCCCCCATTACATCAGAGACCCCTCCATCACATCAGAGACCCCCCATCACATCAGAGGCCCTCCATCACATCAGAGACCCCTCCATCACATCAGAGACCCCCCATCACATCAGAGACCCCTCCATCACATCAGAGGTCCCCCCATCACATCAGAGGCCCTCCATCACATCAGAGACCCCCCATCACATCAGAGACCCCCATCACATCAGAGACCCCCCATCACATCAGAGGTTCACCATCACATCAGAGGCCCCCCATCACATTAGAGGCCCCCCATCACATCAGAGACCCCCCATCACATCAGAGGCCCTCCATCACATCAGAGACCCCTCCATCACATCAGAGACCCCCCATCACATCAGAGACCCCTCCATCACATCAGAGGTCCCCCCATCACATCAGAGGCTCCCCATCACATCAGAGACCCCTCCATCACATCAGAGACCCCTCCATCACATCAGAGGTTCCCCATCACATCAGAGGCCCCCCATCACATTAGAGGCCCCCCATCATATCAGAGACCCCCCATCACATGGGAGCCCCCCCCATTACATCAGAGCCCCCATTACATGAGAGGCCCCCCATCATATCAGAGACCCCCCATCACATCAGAGCCCCCATCACATCAGAGACCCCCCATCATATCAGAGACCCCTCCATCACATCAGAGACCCCTCCATCACATCAGAGACCCCTCCATCACATCAGAGACCCCCCATCACATCAGAGACCCCTCCATCACATCAGAGACCCCTCCATCACATCAGAGACCCCCCATCACATCAGAGGCCCTCCATCACATCAGAGACCCCCCATCATATCAGAGACCCCTCCATCACATCAGAGACCCCCCATCATATCAGAGGCTCCCCATCACATCAGAGGTTCCCCATCACATCAGAGGCCCCCCATCACATCAGAGACCCCCCATCACATTAGAGGCCCCCCATCATATCAGAGACCCCCATCACATAAGACCCACCCCCTTATCACATCAGAAGACCATCACATTAGAAGCGCTCAGTCGTCCATCACCATGGTAACGCAGCGACGCCTGTCTAGTGTGGGCGATACTATCTTTCCAATGTCCCACTCTATGGTGCTTTCCTTCCTGTCATTTCAATCAACTTTATTCATAGCATTCACGGAGAACACTCCGGAGTACGGCGGCTGTGAAGAGACAAACCTCGGGAACCATGGCGGCCCACTTGAAGAAACGGGTGTATGAGGAGTTCACCAAAGTGGTGCAAGTGAGTGAAATATTTCCTGGGAGGAGGGGCTGTGGGCTTCATCCTCCCCAGGCAGACGGTACTGTGAGCCGGTCACTTTCTCAGGAAAGGCCGGGGATCAGATTGAGGCCTACTGGTACCTGATGAATAGGAGAGAGGCCTCCATTGGTAATGAGGGGGATGTGATAGGACAAGTCTGTGACTACAGAAGACAGTCCTGTATAGAAGGCCTCTGATCTCCATTCATCTCTCCACTTACAATGAGAGAATTCACTGGGACAGATCTGTCCTGAGTCTGATCCTGGTGTGAGCTCCATGTCAGAGCTTACACAGGGAGAATGGCCTTCTCCCTTCCCCCACCTACAGGAGTCTGATCCTGGTGTGAGCTCTGCGTCAGAGCTTACACAGGGAGAATGGCCTTCTCCCTTCCCCCACCTACAGGAGTCTGATCCCGGTGTAAGCTCCGTGTCAGAGCTTACACAGGGAGAATGGCTGTCTCCCAACCCCCACCTACAGAAGTCTGATCCCGGTGTAAGCTCCGTGTCAGAGCTTACACAGGGAGAATGGCTGTCTCCCTTCCCCCAACCTATAGAAGTCTGAATGCGGTGTGCGCTCCGTGTCAGAGCTTACACAGGGAGAATGGCCATCTCCCCACCCCACCTACAGGAGTCTGATCCCGGTGTGAGCTCCGTGTCAGAGCTTACACAGGGAGAATGGCCGTCTCCCCTCCCCCACCTACAGGAGTCTGATCCCGGTGTGAGCTCCATGTCAGAGCTTACACAGGGAGATTGGCCGTCTCCCTTCCCCCAACCTATAGGAGTCTAATCCCGGTGTGAGCTCCGTGTCAGAGCTTACACAGGGAGAATGGCCGTCTCCCTTCCCCAAACCTATAGTAGTCTGATCCCGGTGTGAGCTCCATGTCAGAGCTTACACAGGGAGAATGGCCGTCTCCCTTCCCCCAACCTAGAGCAGTCTGATCCTGGTGTGAGCTCCGTGTCAGAGCTTACACAGGGAGAATGACCGTCCCCCCTCCCCCACCTAAAGGAGTCTGATCCCGTTGTGAGCTCCATGTCAGAGCTTACACAGGGAGAATGGCCTTCTCCCTTCCCCCAACCTACAGGAGTCTGATCCCGGTGTGAGCTCCGTGTCAGAGCTTACACAGGGAGAATGGCCGTCTCCCTTCCCCAAACCTATAGTAGTCTGATCCCGGTGTGAGCTCCGTGTCAGAGCTTACACAGGGAGAATGGCCGTCTCCCTTCCCCAAACCTATAGTAGTCTGATCCCGGTGTGAGCTCCATGTCAGAGCTTACACAGGGAGAATGGCCGTCTCCCTTCCCCCAACCTAGAGCAGTCTGATCCTGGTGTGAGCTCCGTGTCAGAGCTTACACAGGGAGAATGACCGTCCCCCCTCCCCCACCTAAAGGAGTCTGATCCCGTTGTGAGCTCCATGTCAGAGCTTACACAGGGAGAATGGCCTTCTCCCTTCCCCCAACCTACAGGAGTCTGATCCCGGTGTGAGCTCCGTGTCAGAGCTTACACAGGGAGAATGGCCTTCTCCCTTCCCCCAACCTACAGGAGTCTGATCCCGGTGTGAGCTCCGTGTCAGAGCTTACACAGGGAGAATGGCCATCTCCCCTCCCCCATTTACATGAGTCTGATCCCGGTGTGAGCTCCGTGTCAGAGCTTACACAGGGAGAATGACTGTCTCCCCTCCCCCACCTACAGGAGTCTGATCCCGGTGTGAGCTCCGTGTCAGAGCTTACACAGGTAGAATGGCCATCTCCCCTCCCCCATTTACATGAGTCTGATCCCGGTGTGAGCTCCGTGTCAGAGCTTACACAGGGAGAATGGCTGTCTCCCTTCCCCCAACCTATAGGAGTCTGATCGCGGTGTGCACTCCATGTCAGAGCTTACACAAGTAGAATGGCCTTCTCCCTTCCCCCAACTTACAGGAGTCTGATCCCGGTGTGAGCTCCGTGTCAGCGCTTGCACCGGGAGAATGGCCATCTCCCCTCCCCCACCTACCGGAGTCTGATCCCGGTGTGAGCTCATTCTCAGAGCTTGCACAGGGAGAATGGCCGTCTCCCCACCCCCACCTACAGAAGTCTGATCCCGGTGTGAGCTCTGTGTCAGAGCTTACACAGGAAGAATGACCGTCTCCCCTCCCCCACCTACAGGAGTCTGATCCTGGTGTGAGCTCCATGTCAGAGCTTACACAGGGAGAATGGCCTTCCCTCTTCCCCCAACCTACAGGAGTCTGATCCCGGTGTGAGCTCCGTGTCAGAGCTTACACGGCGAGAATGGCCGTCTCCCCTCCCCCACCTACAAGTGTGTAATGCATGCAGTTGCAGCACCATGGTGCAGGATTTACAAGGTTAAAGCAGGCGGTGAGGAGGCAACACTTTGCACTGCTCTTTTGCTCCCATAGTGTCCTCTGTGCAGGAGGGGTGACAGCCAATGGCAGCGTGCCACTGAAACAAGTCATTGCGCATTGGGGGTTGCCCAGCCCTTGTAATTCACTATTAAAAGACAAAACCCGACCGCATCCTTATCCCTTCTTTTCTGCATAGCTGCAGCCGCTTGAGGATCTCCCGGCAAAGAAGCTCCGGCTGACCAAGCCCAGCAAGTCGGCCGCACTTCACATCGATCTGTGCAAGGCCACCTCGCCGGCTGACGCTCTGCAGTACCTCCTGCAGTTCGCACGCAAACCCGTGGAGGCGGAGAGCGTGGAAGGGGTGGTGCGGATCCTTCTGGAACATTACTATAAGGTAGGGGAAGTCGTCTGCAGAGTTTTTTTGTTCTGTTTTTTTTTCTGGCACGGCGGACGTACTTACCTCCCACGGTGGTTTGGTTTGTAGGAGAATGAGACCTCTGTGCGTCTGAAGATCGCATCGCTGCTGGGCTTGTTATCCAAGACTGCGGGATTCTGTCCGGACTCGGTGGTGGACGATGTCATCAGTTCTCTCCAGAATGAAAGTAAGAAAAGCTGAAAACCTGCTGAGTTACATTTCAACGCTGTCGGGGAGGACCTTCGAGGAATTCTCCATCTTTGTGTCTGGTTTTCTTCGTAGTCGTTTTTTTTTTTTTTCAATTTCGGAGCAATTCGTTTCGTTCCAAATTAGTTTTGTAACAAATTTTGACAAATTCGTTATTTCTGAAATTACCAAATTTTTCAATTTTCCGATTTTCGGAAATTTCGGAAATTGGAAAATTTCGGAAATTCGAAATTTCGGAAATTCGAAATTTCGGAAATTCGAAATTTCGGAAATTCGAAATTTCGGAAATTCGAAATTTCGGAAATTCGAAATTTCGGAAATTCGAAATTTCGGAAATTCGAAATTTCGGAAATTCGAAAATTCCGTAAATTAGGAAGTTTGAAAATTCAAAAATTTGGAAATTTGAGTTATTATTTAATAATAACTATTAAATTATAGGTATTGGAATTTCCTTTCAAATTTGTCTGTTAGTGAATGTTATGAGTACGAATTTATCCGAAGTTACGAATTATCTGAAATAATGAATGCCACATCTAAAAGAATGGAACGTAACAATATAATAATAATAAATAATAATATCTTTTTAATATTATTATTGTTATTAATTTGTTCCATTCCATTTGTTTACATGCGGCATTCGTTATTTCGGATAATTCGTAACTTCAGATAAATTTGTATTCGTTACATTCACTAACAGACAAATTTGAAAGGAAATTCCAATACCTATAATTTAATAGTTAGTTATTGTTAGTTGTTATTTCAAATTTTACTGAATTTACTTCCTTTTTTTCAGGTTTCCGAATGTTTGAATTTCCGAATTCCGAATTTCCGTAAATTCGGAAATTCGAAAATTTCGGAAATTCGAAAATTTCGGAAATTCGAAAATTTCGGAAATTCGAAAATTTCGGAAATTCGAAAATTTCGGAAATTCGAAAATTTTGGAAATTCGAAAATTTCGGAAATTTGGAAATCTGAAAATTCGGAAATCCGAATTTGCGAAAAAAAAACTAATGAAACAAAAACTAATACATTTTTTTTGTCAGTGCACATGTCTAATTGCTGTACGATTCCAACCATCAACAAAGATCCCTTAGGGCCAGTTCACACCACATGCAGTCCAGTGCGATTTTTGTTCTGCATCAAAAACACATGGAAAGTAGGTTATATGGTCTCCAATGGCGTCGTTCACACCAGTGCTTGCAGTTTCAAAAAAAAAAAAGTAGAACATGCTGCATTTTCCCTGCACTGGACTGTACTGGAACGCTGTAAAACGCACTGCAACACACGTCGTTATTTAACTGCTTGCCGACCAGCCGCCGTCAATATACTGCGTCAGGTTGGCACGATCCCACGAGCTGTCATAGCTATAGGTCGGCTCCTTTAAGCGGGATAGCAGGCGCATGCCCACTGCACTGCGGGGGTACCGATGCTCGTGGCCGGCAGGCACGATGACCGCCGGCCACAAGCGATCGCGGGTACGAGAGGCAGAACAGGGACGTGTGTGTGTAAATACGCAAATCCCTGTTCTGTTCTGAGAGGAGATGCAGATTGTGAGTTTCTAACAGCTAGGAACCGCGATCTGTCATCTCCTATAGTCAGTCCCCTCCCCCTACAGTTAGAACACACAGTCAGGAAACACATTTAACCCCTTGATCGCCCCCTAGTGTCAACCTCTTCCCTGCCAGTGACATTTACACAGTAATCAGTGCATTTTTATAGCACTGATCGCTGTATAATTGTCAATCGTCCCAATAATGTGTCAAAAGTGTCCGATGTGTCCGCCGCAATGTCGCAGTCACGATAAAAATCACAGATCGCCGCCATTACTAGTAAAAAAAAAAAGATAAAATAATAATAAAAATGCCATAAATCTATCCCCTATTTTGTAGACGCTATAAATTTTGTGCAAACCAATCAATATACGCTTTTTAGTGATGCATTCTTCTACATAATTTTGGAAAAAAAAAAATCACTAAAAAGCGTATATTGATTGGTTTGCACAAAATTTATAGCGTCTACAAAATAGGGGATAGATGCTTGCAGGACTTCATGCTGCTTGCAGGACTTTTTTTTTTTTTTTTGCCTGTCCTGCAAGCGCACCGCCCCAGTGTAAAAAGCACTCGGGATATCACACTGGGCTGGCTTGGGAGGCGCTTCACAGGCGCTATTTTTAGCATTAAAATGCCCGAAAAGCTCCCCAGTGTAAAAGGAGTCTTAAGGTTAAGAAAAAAAGAGGGGGAAAAATTGCACTGGACTGCATCAAAAACGCGCATGCAGTTTCTAGGGTGTGAACTGGCCTTTAGACTTGGTGTTGGGTGGTTGAGCCTTACTTTATTGAGAGTAAAAGAAAACGTTTTAGGTGGAGTTCTTCTTTAAAGCAATTTTGTTACAAATGTGAGGAGTATAACCTCTTCAGCCCCGAAAGATTTACCCCTCCCCCTTCATGACCAGGCCATCTTTTGCGATACGGCACCACATTACTCTGACAATTGCTTGATCGTTCTACCTACCCAAAAAAAATTGACGTCCTCCCCCCTCCACAAATAGAGCTTTCTTTTGGTGGTATTTGATCACCTCTGCGGTTTTTATTTTTTTGCGCTATAAACAAAAAAATAGTGACAGTTTTGAAAAAAAAAAAACCCAATATTTTTTATTTTCTGCTATAAGACATACCCAATAAAAAATGTAAAAATTCGAATTTCTTCATCAATTTAGGTCAATATGTATTCTGCTACATTTTTTTGGTAAAAAAAAAAATCCTAATAGGCGTATATTGATTGGTTTGCGCAAAAGTTATAGCATCTACAAACCAGGGGATTGATTTATGGAATCTTTATTAATTTTTTTATTGTTTTTACTAGTAATGGCAGCGATCTGCAATTTTTAGAGGGACTGCGACATTGCAGAGGACAAATCTGACAACAAATGACACTTTTTGGGGACCAGTGACATCATTACATTGATCAGTGGTATAAAAGTGTTATAAAAATGCACTGAACTAGTAATGGTGGCGATCAACGACTTATAGCGGCAGTGTTATATTGCAGCGGGCAAATCACTGGGGACCAGTGACATTATTCATTTTTCAGTGCTAAAAATATGCACTGTCACTGTACTAATGACACTGGTGGGGAAGGGGTTAACGTCAGGGGTGTTCAGAGGGTTAAATGTGTGCCTAGTGAGTGTTTACTAACTGTGGGGGAGGTGCTTGTACTGTGGGAGGACAGAGATCCGTGTTCCTGCTTGTCAGAAACACAAGATCATTGCCTTCCCTACTCACAGAACGGCGATCTGCCTTGTTTACATAGCCAGACCGATGTTCTGCTTCTCTCTTGAACGATTGCCCTGTGCCGGCGGACATTGAGTCCGCTGATTGGCTCCCGCTCTGTCCAATTACAGCAGGAGCGAGTCGGCGGCGGCCGCATGCGTGTGCGCCCCAGACCTGGAAGTGCGGTATCACGTGCTGGTATGTGATTCCGCGCAGAGGAGCCGCCGCCACGCAGTAAATGTACATGGGGCGGTTGGCAAAAAGGTTAAAATTGCTCATATTTGTACCAAATTTGCTTTAACTGAGCATTAGAGCTGCACGATTAATCGTCAAGAATCTTTATTGCGATCTTGACTAAAGTATTTCCCGATTCTTTCTATGCAAAGAATTCTCTCTGCTCTTCTGAAACCAACAGCCTTCAAAAGAAAGGAAGGAAAAAAAAACTGGGCAGTCTGCCAAGAATCAAAATCTTTCTTTAGGCCGGTTTCACACTGGGGCGGTGGGTGCGGCGGCGGTAAAACGCTGCAATTTTTAGCGGCGCTTTACCGTTGTTTTAGCGGCGCTACTCGGTTGCTACCGGGGGCAGTTTTACCACCCGCTAGCGGCTGAAAAAGGGTTAAAACCGCCCGCAAACCGCCGCTGCAGCGCCGCTATGCCGGCGGTATAGCCGTGCTGCCCCATTGATTTCAATGGGCAGGAGCGGTGATGGAGCGGTGTATACACCGCTCCTTCACCGCTCTAAAGATGCTGCTAGCAGGACTTTTTTTGGCGTCCTGCCAGCGCACCGCTCCAGTGTGAAAGCCCTCGGGGCTTTCACATTGGAGAGACAGTAGAGGCTGTTTCGGGTCAGTTTGCAGGTGCTATTTTTAGCGCAATAGCGCCTGCAAAACGACTCAGTGTGAAAGGGGTCTTATCAGTTGAACTTAAGTATAAACATAACAGTTTGTCAATGGAATAGACTTCGGTGTAAGTGAAAAAAGTTTAACCACTTAAACACTAAACCTTTTTGTGACATTTGTTGGTTTCAAGTTAAAATCATTTTTTTTTTTGCTAGAAAATTACTTAGAACCCCGAAACATTTAAATATATTTTTTTAGTAGACACCCTAGAGAATAAAATGGTGGTTGTTGCAAATTTTTATGTCGCACTGTATTTGCGCAGTGGTCTTTCAAATGCAATTTTTTGGGGAAAAAACTACTTTAATGAATTAAAAAAAAAAAAAAAACACAGTAAAGTTAGCCCTTTTTTTTTTTTGTATAATGTAAAAGATTTTACGTCGAGAGAATCATGATCTCTATTCTAAGCAAAAAAAATTGTGATTCTCATTTTGTCCAGAATCGTGCACCTCTACTGAGCAGAAAAATAATAAAATAATTAGAGGTGCACCGAGTGGAAATGTTGGTGCCGAAACCGAAAATTCAGGATGCCCTTGGCTGGAAACCGAAAATGACAGTTAAAAAAAAAAATTGAAAAAGTGTGTGTGTGTGTGTGTGTGTGTGTGTGTGTATATGTATATGTATATGTGTGTATATATATATATATATATATATATATATATATATAAATTAATTCCTCGATTAATCATTAATTTTTTTGATCGGTAGGCTGCCGGCCCTGGGGCCGCTTTGGGCCAAGCTGTGGCTGCAGCGCTCCGCTTCCTCCTCCTCCTCCTCCTCCACTATATGTCATACACAGTCTGAGGGCATCTCCCGCTGAGTGTGAAAACTTTGGCCGCGATGTGAGAAAAGTCCCGCCCTCTTAGATCAGCTTGTGTTATAAACGCAGTGTTCTGTCTATCACACGAGCTGATCTAGGAGGAGGGCGGGACTTTTCTCACAGCGTGGCCAAAGTTTTCACACTCCGCTCCGAGACACACAGCGGGAGATGCCCGCAGACTGTGTAATTCAGGCACAGGCACGGCGAGGCTGCGATTATGGGCGCGGCGAGGCTGCGATTATGGGCGCGGCGAGGCTGCGATTATGGGCGCGGCGAGGCTGCGATTATGGGCGCGGCGAGGCTGCGATTATGGGCGCGGCGAGGCTGCGATTATGGGCGCGGCGAGGCTGCGATTATGGGCGCAGCGAGGCTGCGATTATGGGCGCGGCGAGGCTGCGATTATGGGCACGGCGTGACTGCGTTATGAGCATAGTGAGGCTGCATTATGGGGGCGGTGAGGCTGAGTTTATGACGTGTGACGTCCTAGCCATGCCCTGCTAAGTCTGGCTTTGGCCGTTGCCATAACAATGGTGCTAAATCAGCTAAAAGTAGTTGGATCTGTATGTGCGTTTATAATTAATCGATTAAAAAGAAAAGCGATTAATCGAACACGAAAATTTTAATCAGTAACAGCCCTAATTATATATATATATATATATATATATATATATATTATATATATATATATATATATATATATATATATATATAATCAACTTTTTAAATAAATAAGAATTCGTCGGCCATTATCGGCACCTTTAGCCAAGAGAAGCTGAAGAAAAATGTATTCCTTTAAATTTTATGTATGTCTTCACACTGGTCCGTTGCGCTTCCGTTGTGGTGTTAAAAATTCAGCTGCATTTTTGTTTGGTTACAAAAAAAAAACGGAACCAAAAACACACCTCCATATTGAAATGCAATAAGAACGCATCAATAACGCACCTGTGTTACATTTTTTTATGCGGTTTTTGAGTTGCATGACCTATGAAAAACACACCATAAGCACAGTAAAATCGTGTTAAAAGCAGGGCAAAATCGCAGACGTTTTCGGCACCTTTTTACTTTATCGGAAAATGCCGAAGACACCATTATCGGCAGATATGTTTCGGCCTCTCTAAAGATTTCGGTGCATCTCTATAAAATACATCAGCGAATGTCACTTTTCAATAAAAAGCCTCTTTAAGACAACAAAGTAAATGCTTTCTTTTTTGTGATATCTTTCAAAAATTGTTTTTATTTTATTTTTTTTTTCATAATCCATAGACCAAAAAAAGTAGTAAATTAAAAAAAAAAAAAAAATGCATGTTTTTCTTCTTTGATCAGTGTTAGGATAAAAATAGTAGTGTTAAATTTTATTCTTAGATTTGAACGGTTTTTAAAATGCCAGTAAAATTATGATTCTAGTACAAAGCATTGCAATGTTCATTACAAATAAACTATAGGGTTCTTCTTTTCTTCCTTTTTTGTGTTGTGTGTTTTTTTTTTTTTTTCAACACTAACAAAATGAAACAACAAAACAAAAAAAAAAAAAAAAAAAAAAAAAAAGTTCAAATTTCAATGGTTAGAATAGAAATAAATAAAATAAATCAACAGGAAAATGGTAGCTAGGGGGAAGATGGAGTTAATTAGTGCCAATTGGGAGTAAATGAACCCCCTTCACGACCGTGCTATAGCTCAAGGATGGCTACAGTGCGGTCGCACATCATCGGGAGGGCGTTATACGACGTCTTCCCGCGGGCCCCCCTGCGGTGCGCATCATTGGCAGTGATCTGTGCTCGCTGCTTCCTTCAGACAGAGCTGATCACAGATTGAGGTAAAGAGCCAATCACAGTGGCTTTTTACCATGTGACATAAGACAATTCCTGGCTGTCACTTTGACAGTCGGGAATTGCTAGTAAATGTGAAGGTGAGCAGCAGTGGAGCAGGACTGGATGTACACTATATTATCAAAAGTATTGGGACACCTGCCTTTACACGCACATGAGCTTCAGTGGTATCCCAGTCTTAGTCCGTAGGGTTCAATATTGAGTTGGCCCACCCTTTGCAGCTATAACAGCTTCAACTCTTCTGGGAAGGCCGTCCACAAGGTTTAGAAGTGTGTCTTTGGGAATGTTTGACCATTCTTCTAGAAGCGCATTTGTGAGGTCAGGCACTGATGTTGGACAAGAAGGCCTGGCTCACAGTCTCCACACTAATTCATCCCAAAGGTGTTCTATCGGGTTGAGGTCAGGGCTCTGTGCAGGCCAGTCAAGTTCCTCCACCCCAAACTCGCTCATCCATGTCTTTATGGACCTTGCTTTGTGCACTGGTGCGCAGTCATGTTGGAACAGGAAGGGGTCATCCCCAAACTGTTCCCACAAAGTTGGGAGAATGAAATTGTCCAAAATGTCTTGGTATGCTGACGCCTTAAGAGTTCCCTCCACTGGAACTAAGGGGCCAAGCCCAACCCCTGAAAAACAACCCCACACCATAATCTCCCCTCCACCAAATGATTTGGACCAGTGCACAAAGCAAGGTCCATAAAGACACGGATGAGTGAGTTTGGGGTGGAGGAACTTGACTGGCCTGCACAGAGTTCTGACCTCAACCCGATAGAACTGTCAGGGTTGGGCTCAGCCCTTCCTTCTCTGAGCTGGCCGCTCAGCTATCGGCTAATTGCCAGCTCCTATCTCTCCACAGTTACCCAGGTGTTGTTGATTCTGCTCGTCAGTCCTGCCTACTTAAAGTCGTCCAGCTCACTTGATCTCTACCTTCGCCTTTGTCAACATCACAGAGACTTTCTCCTGCATTCCTGTTGAAGACTTGCTCGGCTGACGTTCCTTCTGACTCCTGATCCTGCTTGCTGTACTACTACGTTTACCCCTGGCTCTCTGACATTTGCTTGGCTGACTATCCGATCCGGTTACTGAAATCTGGCTTGTTTTGACTACGTTTACTCTGTTTACCTTATTATTATTATTATTATTATTATTAATAATAAACAAGTGTGATTTAACTATACTTCTGTCTCGGTCTGATTCATGATTCCTAATAAGAACACCTTTGGGATGAATTAGAGCGGGGACTGCGAGCCAGGCCTTCTCGTTCAACATCAGCGCCTGACCTCATAAATGCGCTTCTAGAAGAATGGTCAAACATTCCCAAAGACACACTTCTAAACCTTGTGGACGGCCTTCCCAGAAGAGTTGAAGTTGTTGTAGCTGCAAAGGGTGGGCCAACCCAATATTGAACCCTACGGACTAAGACTGGGATGCCAGTTAAGTTCATGTGCGTGTAAAGGCAGGTGTCCCAATACTTTTGGTAATATAGTGTATTATCTATGCCCTGTATACTTCAAAGAGGAAATTTTTGGGGTACGTATAGAACTCCAAATGTACCCAGCTGGTTAAATAGGTCCAGTTTTCACTCATGACCACTACTGTCCTCATTCATAAGTGATTGGGATTTTGTATGGAGGAAATGTGTGATTTCTTTTTTTTTTTTTTTTTCGTTGCACGAATAACTCAACACTTGAAGGATGTTAATGGGTGCTGTTTGTGTTTCTCCATAGAGTCCCACCAGGTTCTCGCACAGCTTCTGGACTCGTTGCTGGAAATTGGAATTAAGTTACAGGACAGTGTCCCTCTCCGGACCAGACTGGTAGATCTAGCCTACAAGGTAATGAGGAGGACTGAATAGCTGTAGGACTGTAGCTACAGGCATCATTCAGATATCATTCTCTCCAGCCGGTGATTCTGTGCACGATAAGAACAATCATAGCAGCAGTTCCGCCGCTTGATCGTTCTTATAGGCAACCCCCCCCCCTCCCGCCGCCATCCGGTGCTTTTGGCCCGGTGAAAGAATCGTCCGGCGCCGGATGACGACAATAGAGATTTCCGGTGACCAGATGGTCACCGGTTATCTCTATGACCAACTGAGGCCCTGGCACGACGTTATGACGTCACGCTCGGGTTCCCATGAGTAAACAAAGCCGCAATCGCGGCTGTCAGCATGAGATCTGTGAATTTTTTTTTTTTTTTTTTTTTTCACAATCTCATGCTTTCCAGCCTGGAGGAGAGATGTGGGGTCTTATTGACCTCGCATCTCTCCATAAAGAGGACCTGTCACAATAGATTCCTATTACAAGGGATGTTTACATCCCTTGTAATAGGAATAAAAGTGATCAAAAAACAAAGTTTTTTAAAAAGTGTAAAAAAGAAAAAAAATTTAGAAAAAAGCGCCTGTCCCCGGTAGCTCGCGTTCAGAAGCGAACGCACATGTAAGTCCCGCCCACATATGTAAACACCGCTCAAACCACACATGTGAGGTATCGCCGCGTGCGATAGAGTGTTTGCAACAATCCTAGCCCTAGACCTCCTCTGTAATGCTAAACTGGTAACCTGTAAAAATTTTCAAAGCGTCGCCTATGGAGATTTTTAAGTACTGACGTTTGGCGCCGTTCCATGAGTGTGCACAATTTTAAAGCGTGACATGTTGGGTATCTATTTACTCGGCGTAACATCATCTTTCACATTATGCAAAAAAATTGGGCTAACTTTACTGTTTTGTTATTTTTTTAATTCACAAAACCGTTTTTTTTTTTTTTTCCAAAAAAAAGGCATTTGAAAAATTATTGCGCAAATACTGTGCAAGATAAAACGTTGCAATGACCGCCACTTTATTCCCCAGGGTGTCTGCTAAAAAAAAACATATATAATGTTTGGGGGTTCTGAGTAATTTTCTAGCAAAAAAATGATGATTTTTACATGTAGGAGAGAAGTACCAGAATAGGCCGGTATGGAAGTGGTTAAAGCCTATTTGGAAGTGTTGATTGCCACTTTAAACAAGCTGATAGCAGGCTTCGGCATTTCTTGAAGCTTGTTGAAAGTCTGCTAGCAGCTTGCTTAACCGGTTCTCGTCAGCGCTATAGCCGAAAGATGGCTACAGCGTGGGCTAACTTTGCCGGGAGGGCATCCATGGACGTACTCCCGCGATCATGCTTGCCTGCGTGCCCCCTGCATTAAAGTAAAGGGCTAATCACATTGGCCCTTTACTACATGATCAGCTGCGTCCAATGATGGCTGATAAGGATGTAAACACATTCTTGTTATCGGAGAGAAAGGAGAGCGCTGATAACCGGCTTGTGTTAAAGGGACATCTACACTGATTATCAGTGCAGTCCCAACAGTCCCCACCAGTACCGCCTCATCAGCGCACACCAGTGAAGGAGAAAAATGACCTGTTTGCAAAGTTTTATAACTTATAAATATAACTTAGAGTATATACTTGAGTATAAACCGAGTTTTTCAGCACATTTATTTGTGCTGAAAGTGCCCCCCTCAGCTTATACTCGAGTCAAGCACTTTTCTGCAGCAAAAAATGTCATTTTCCGAACATATACAAAGCTGGGGTTCCTAGCACTAAGTGGCCCCGAGATAAGGGGCCCCAAATTCGGTTCGGAAAATGTCATTCTCTGCTGCAGAAAAGTGCTTGACATTTTCTGAACCAATTTTTGGGGCCCTGTATCTCAGGGCCACTTGGTGCTAGGAACTCCAGCTTTGGATATATTGTGGTGCTAGTTCCCCTGGGTTTGCTCACTTAACTTGGGGTGCCTAGCACTAAGTGGCCCCGAGATATGGGGCCCCAAAGTCGGTCAACTGTGTCCATCTGCGGCAATGTCATTTTGGGACCCTTTGGGTCCAGAGACCCCAGATTTTGGCTGCAGCTAGGGGGCATCTAGGAACCCTTAACTACCGAGTTTGAAGCTCGGGGGACCTGTGGCTGTAAATGGGCACAGTGAGGCTGCAAATGGGCACAGTGATGCTGCAAATTTACAGTAGCTGCGCATTTCTCACCCTAGGCTTATACTCGAGTCAATAAGTTTTCCCAGTTTTTTATGGTAAAATTAGGTGCCTCGGCTTATATTCGGGTCGACTTATACTCGAGTATATACGGTATATAGCAAGCTGCACTCAATGGGAGGTAGGGGCCCGGAGCTCCAGTCCAGTCAGGGACCCGAGTAGAGGAGGATCTGGGCTGCTCTGTGCAAAACTAACTGTTATAAACGTGTCATACTTTCCTGCTCTGTGCTATTGGTTTTGCACAGAGCAGGTAAGTATAACATGTTTGTTATTTTTATAGGAAAAAAAAACGAGACTTTACATTCACTTTAACGTTTATTTTGTAGAAAAAAAGGTCAGATATTTCTTTAATACTGCTCTTAGCGTGTATTAGAGCTGCGCGATTAATCGTTGGGAATCTTTATTGCGATCTTGACTAAAGTATTTCCCGATTCTTTCTATGCAAAGAATTCTCTCTGCTCTTCTGAAGCCACAGCCCTCAAAAGAAAGGAAGAGAAAAACTGGGCAGTCTGCCAAGAATCACAACATTCTTTATCAGTTGAACTGAGTGTAAACATTGTAACAATTTGTCAATGGAATAGACTTCCTGCGTAAGTAAAAAAAGTTTAACCACTTAAACACTAAACCTTTTTTCTGACATTTGTTGGTTTAAGTTAAAATCATTTTTTTTGCTAGAAAATTACTTAGAACCCCCAAACATTATATATATTTTTTTAGTAGACACCCTAGAGAATAAAATGGTGGTTGTTGCAATATTTTATGTCTCACTATATTTGCGCAGCGGTCTTTCAAATGCATTTTTTTGGGGAAAAAATTACTTAAATGAATTAAAAAAAAAAAAAAAAATAACCAGCAAAGTTCTTTTTTTTTTTTTTGTATAATGTGAAAGATTTTACGTTGAGAGAATTGTGATCTTTTTATTCTAAGCTAAATAATCTTGATTCTCATTTTGCCCAGAATTGTGCAGCTCTAGCGTGTATTCATTTTTAGAAACAAGAGTTTAGTTAGACTTTAATGAGTGCATAACTGGATTTATTTGGTGGTTATTTTTTTATTTTTATTTTTTTTATCTGCCTTGAGTTAAAGTTTTACTAAAACCACAACAGTAAAATAAGTCTGTATATGCAGTAAAGCATGCTTGTTATACTCACTGTGGAACCTCAGGGGTTAATCCTCTGCATTGTGTATAAAGGATGTCTTCTCTGATCCTCCCCTCCCTGCACTGTCTCCAAAACATAACCTGATATTAACAGAGCCAGGGGACGGACTGCACATGCTCAGTTTTGTGTATTGCTAAAAGGTTTTTTTTTTTTCTCTTGGGAGGATGCATGTGATCAGTACAAGGCCAATCAGCACTGTCCAGACAGAGGGTCAGGGGTCCTGCATCCTCATAGGACAGTGCACTATGAAAATTCCTCCTACAATCTTTAACCAGACACTGATAGAAGTCACAAGACTGCTATATACTGCTGATAAGAAAAGGTATTTAGCAGTTTATATTTACTAAAATAAGTGCATTTCCGTGTTCTGTGTACTGTGGGAGACCAGATATAGTGAATGCAGGGTCCTGGGTTTAGTAACACTTTAAGGTTCCCATATGTGATGTGGTCATTCTAAGCTTTGAAAAGGTTTATGGAATTTTTACATTTGCTAAATTGAATATTGGTGACAACAAGGTGTAGTTGTGTGGATAATTCAAACGTATTCAGATTGTATATGCTGAAAGCTATTATGTTTCATGTCCCACCACTATACTTTTAGTCTCCAGTAACCATATATTGTACTCCCATACAGTACCTATCGGACACATCCCATGGAGTCAGAATCAAGTGTCTGCAGCTTTTGGGCTGTTTGGGGTCTGTGGATAAAGTCCCCCTAAAAGAGGCAGAAAGCGCACCAACAAAGGATGTGCAGAAGATATTAGGTGATTATTTCAATGATCAAGACCCCCGTGTCCGGACCGCTGCTATAAAAGCCATGGTGAGTTTTTTTATTTTGTGTGTGTATGTATGTGTATATGTATGTATGTATGTGTATGTGTGTGTGTATATCTATCTATCTATCTATCTATCTATCTATTGGACATGTGCATTCATTTTCGTCCGAATTTCGGGTATTATTGTTATCGTTTTAACAAACTATAGTGAACGTGCAGAAACCGAAAGATCCGGCATAAACAAATGCTTTATTTTCGTTTTCGTTGCGACAACAGTTCAATATAGATAGGAGATTCGACATGGCGCTGACAATAGCGATCTGTGTCCATCGAACCTGTGGTTGAATGTGCCTAACCTTAGCTCTATTAGTCCAAGATTATTCTACAAAGAGGGAAAAGATTCGACATTATAGAGAATATAGCAAAAAAGGTTGAATATGCCTAACCTAACTCTATTAGTCCAAGATTATTCGACATGAAGATTCGACGAAGCAGTCGCCGTGAGCGGACTTTTTTGGTCAAATGCTCCGCCCATAGGCTATAGAAGAATTCTAATGTTGGTTGACTAGTAATAATAATTAATACATATAATTATTACTAGTGTCATACAACATTAGAATTCTACTAAAGCTTGTAGGTGGAATATTCAACCGGAAATGTACGATTGCGGCGTCGTACAGTTTAGCTGCTCCGTCGAATCTTCTTAGAACAATCGACAGACACCATAAGCCTTCAATTACAGATTTGACCTTAATTATATTGGATTTTCAGACGAATGCATTTTTTTAATGAAACAAAGTAAATAAAAACAAATTTCGGGAGTAACTAAATAAATTTTTCGGACGAAAACGAAATTCCAAAACGAAATATTTCAGTGTGCATGTGTCATTTTATTTATTTATTTATATATATATATATATATATATATATATATATATATATATATATATATATATATATATATATATATATATTGTTATGTTATTTTTTTTTTGTGTGTATATACATATATATTATATACACACACAAAGGTAGTACACCCCTCAAATTTTTGTAAATATTTTATTATATCTTTTCATGTGACAACAATGAAGAAATGACACTTTGCTACATTAGACATTAATGGCTGTGTGTTGAGTTATTTTGAGAGGACAGCAAATTTACACTGTTATACAAGCTGTACACTCACTACTTTACATTGTAGCAAAGTGTATGTATGTGTGTGTGTGTGTGTGTGTGTGTGTGTGTGTATATATATATATATATATATATATATATATATACACACTCACTCACTCTATATTACCAGAAGTATTGGGACCAAAAAGAAAAAAACTGCGCTTGGCAAAGAAAAAGAAGCTGCGGTTATAAGTGCGGTCACACCAAATACAAACTAATAAACAAAAACCGCGCTAAATAATGAATAAAAAGTCTTAATACAGTCCATGCAGTCCCAAATGAATGTCCACATAAAATAAAGTAGGTGGAATTGTTAGATACAAAAAACATGATTTTATCCAGTGTGGTGAATAAACAGCAACAGTGGAAGTGGAAACGTCAAACTACTGCGCTTACCAGATGTAAGCCAAATATTGGCGGATGGCTTAAACCCAGCCAGGGCCTTTAAATGATGATCCAGCCAAGTCAAGATGATCGCATCCGTCTTATATGTCCAGTCCGTCCAAATTTAAATTTAAAAGAAATATAGCACAAACATAGCGTAATACTGATATTACAAAACCAATACGTGAAGAAAAGTGCACCACTCAAAAATTAATCATAAATATCATATGTCATCCGAGGTTGTCACAGCAACCATGGATGGTGAATGAGTGTCATGCAATCATGCAAAAAACGTGAATTAGGGAATAGGTGCAACACCCAATCTCAATTAGAAATCAGGCAATAAGAGCTATAGTAAATCACCCAAAAACAATAAAAACGTGAAAAGAAAAGGAGACCATTGACAAACAGCACATCGCATGCACGGGCTGCTTACCAGATGGCTAATTCAAACAGGCAAAGTGTCACACAACTCCACTTGTGAAAAGAATAAGAACACACCAACGAGTCCTAGGGGATATTCAGCTTACCAGACATCCTCACATAGTAGGCAAAATGGAATATGACACACACAGGCTCCTATCCGGGGCAGCGTGGACGCGTCCTGGCCAGTCAAGCCAAAATTCAGCGGTACATACGAAGTAAAAATGCCCAATAGTGTGATACTGTATATCCAATTTATTAAAAAATAGAATTGCACTTACATAAAAGAAGTTTAAAAGCAGCGAGAAGTTGGAGCCGGCCGGCACTCAAACAAAACTCCCGTCCTCGGACTGGACATATAAGACGGATGCGATCATCTTGACTTGGCTGGATCATCATTTAAAGGCCCTGGCTGGGTTTAAGCCATCCGCCAATATTTGGCTTACATCTGGTAAGCGCAGTAGTTTGACGTTTCCACTTCCACTGTTGCTGTTTATTCACCACACTGGATAAAATCATATGTTTTTTGTATCTAACAATTCCACCTACTTTATTTTATGTGGACATTCATTTGGGACTGCATGGACTGTATTAAGACTTTTTATTCATTATTTAGCGCGGTTTTTGTTTATTAGAAGTATTGGGACGCCTGTCTTTTTTACACACACAACTTTAATGTCACCCCAGTCTTAGTCCGTAGGGTTCAATATTGAGTTGGCCCACCCTTTGCAGCTATAACAGCTTCAACTCTTCTGGGAAGGCTGTCCACAAGGTTTAGGAGTGTGTCTATGGGAATGTTTGACTATTCTTCCAGAAGCACATTTGTGAGGTCAGGCTCTGATGTTGGATGAGAAGGCCGGGGTCGCAGTCTCCGCTCTAATTCAGCCCAAGGGTGTTCTGTCTGGTTAAGGTCAGGACTCTGTGCAGGCCAGTCAAGGTTCCTCCACCCCCAAACTCACTCATTTATGTCTTTTATGGACCTTGCTTTGTGCACTGGTCCATATCATTTGGTGGACTGGGATGCCATTAAAGTTCATGTGCGTCTAAAGGCAGACATCCCAATACTTTTGATAATATAGTTATATATATATATATGTGTGTGTGTGTGTGTGTGTGTGTGTGTGTGGCAACAGGTTCACTTTAGTGACCCCCCTTCCCGGGTGATTATGCTTACCTTCCTTTTGGCTCTCCATTACACTGTTATGGGAGATAGCTCTGTATTAAGCTTTGAGATGCTCTAATCTAAACTTAGACAGGGCTGTACCCCATCCCACCCCATGTGACCAGAACAACACAGGATGTGGAGGGCATCGGATGTTCCTCATACCCAGAAAGATTAGGTATTTTATTTTACTCTGGATGGCTGATCAGAATGATGGGGTAGTAAAGGACAGGCAAGTATATGTTACTTTGGGAAGTGCGAGCTGTTAAAATCAACCTGTTGCTTAGTTCTGTATAGCTCAGGTTTGTTTTAAACACACCTTGCTAGGTCTCCAGGGGCCCATGTGTCCCACCTCCACTCTCTTCCAGTGCTGCAGCCTCTTATCAGACGCTCCAGCATATAATAACAATAATTATGGGGGTTTCAGATGCCTCTGTCCCTTACTGTGCACTGCAGTTCTATCCTTTGACCCCTACATCAGTGCTCAGTCTTGTAGTGATGTCACAGTGCACATCCAACACTCAAACTTTAATTATTCTTATATTGTTGTATGTAATTTGTTAATTTTATATTTTTTTGCTTTTGCTCAGTTACAACTCCATGAGAGAGGCCTGAAGTTACAGCAAGGGACATATAGCCAGGTACAGTGCATCGAGTCCTATTAACCAGAAGTCTGGCCCCTGTGTTTGTAATGGTGAACCAATTATAAATCCTCCTTAGAGAGATGGGGGTTACACCCCACACTATACATAGAACCTTCACTTCTGTCTTGGAGCCAAGATCCAGAATTCATCAGCTGCATATGGAAGCCTCAATGTTCTGTAGAGGTGCTCTCTCTCATTGGACTTTTGAATTGTGTAGGCATTGCTGCAAAGTGGCTGTGGGCTTAGTTAAGGTCCTATCTAGAGAGTGGCCCTAAGCCGGAGATGCAGGAGACTTGCAGGTCACCTGATGTATTGTTAAGTGTCACCAACTGTGCTGTTTTAAATCATAGTACCCCACTCTCCCCTCCCACACAGCTATCACCTCCTGCCGAGTTTACATCAGGGGTAGACTACCTTAAAGTGGTGGAGATCTACCTGAACATCACTGGGCACAACGCACTATTTTTGGGAGCCATCCTAGCAAGGCCATTAAAAAGTAAGGCAGTTTTTTAGAAAACTTGGTGCCAATTCATTCCGGGATCACACGGTAATGCGGCACACACTCCTGTGCATTTCCCACGTTTTCCCCGTGTGGTGCATTTTGACAGCCCATTCATTTAAATGGGCTGCACTTCACATTGGAATGCAGAAAATGTAATGCATGCATTACTTTTAAAATCACTCTGCAGCAAACAGCACGGTACTGCGGAACCATGTGATATGGTGCCCACAAACACACTGCGTTTTGCAATCTGCATTTATGGTGCTGTTACCAATACACTGGCACCTGAATGCAGATCGCAAATGCAGTTTGCTCACTGGCAGTGTGGGAGACGCCCATAGAATGCATGTTTTCTGCACCACATTCTGGTGTGAACCGGCCCTTGGAAAAATAAAATAATAAAAAAGTCAATGTAAAAATATGAACAATTTCAGGTCAGGAGTAACTAAAGTTCACAGGTCAGGAGTATATAGCGCGGTGTTGACAGGTCAGGAGTATATAGCACGGCGTTGAAGGGTCTGGAGTATATAGCATGGCATGACGGGTCTGGAGTATATAGCGCGGCATTGAGGGGTCAGGAGCATATAGCGCGGCATTGACGGGTCTGTAGTATATAGCTCGGCGTTGACAGGTCAGGAGTATATAGCGCAGCATTGACGGGTCAGGAGCATATAGCGCGGCATTGACGGGTCAGGAGTATATAGCACGGCGTTGAAGGGTCTGGAGTATATAGCATGGCATGACGGGTCTGGAGTATATAGCGCGTTATTGAGGGGTCAGGAGCATATAGCGCGGCATTGACGGGTCAGGAGTATATAGCGCGGCATTGACGGGTCAGGAGTATATAGCGCGGCATTGACGGGTCTGGAGTATATAGCGTGGCGTTGACTGGTTTGGAGCATATAGCGTGGCGTTGACTGGTCTGGAGTATATAGCACAGTGCTGATTGGTGTGGAGTATATAGCGTGGCGTTGACTGGTCTGGAGTATATAGCACGGCGTTGACTGGTCTGGAGTATATGGCGCGGCGTTGACTGGTCTGGAGTATATGGCGCAGCGTTGACTGCTCTGGAGTATATAGCGCGGCGTTGACTGGTCTGGAGTATATAGCCCAATACTGTTTTGCCCTTCCCTAAAGATCGGTTCCTTACTTGCTTGTTCAGACATACTGCTTTCCATCCCTCTCCCCTCACATCTATACAGAGTGCCTGTGTGAGATGTAGAAAATGGGTGGGATGGATGTGAGGGGAGGATCACAGGAGTGAGTAAAGCTGTGCTGCAGAGTCGGCTGTTTCTGTGTGCTGCTCTGCTCGGAAATCGAAGAGTTGTTTGGACAGCTGGGTCAGCACTGCAAACACGAGATCTACCCGTCACCCTCTCGTGATCGACGGGTTGCCGACCCCTGGTTTACATCCTCCCATGAAATTCCTCTGTGCTCTTGCTACGCCTATGCAATAGATCCTTATAGATTTCTAGAGGGCCTTATTCCCAGCGTCTGTGTATGGGACAGGGCCATTTTGAATTCTATGGAGATCTGTGTGACCAGCATGCAGAAAATTTTTACAGACAAAGGAACAGTAGGGTGGGAGAGTCTGGGAATGGAGATGGAGGAATCAATCCATGGACAGGAACAGAAGGATGGGAGAGTCTGCGGATGGAAATGGAGGAATCAATCCATGGACAGGAACAGAAGGATGGGAGAATCTGGGGATGGAGGAATACGTGGACAGGAACAGAAGGATGGGAGAGTCTGGGGATGGAGATGGAGGAATCAATCCATGGACAGGAACAGAAGGATGGGAGAGGATGGCGATGGAGAAATGACAGAGCTGAACTCTCAGCACAGGGCAGTACAAGTTGTAAGCAGAGTACACTCATATGTCCTTTTACACGTGATTAACATGCCTTTTAAAAAATGTGTAGCTATAATATGTAGCTATATACCGCATTTCAGACTGTCCCTCGGCTCTCATGTGACTCAGACTGCCCAGCTCGTCGCTTGCTTCTCTCCTCTCTCCTCTCGGCTGATGTCAGTGGAGGATTCTCAGCCCCGCCCGCTGTAGCTGTCAGATTGGGAGAAGAGCAGTGGGCCGGACAGTGTGAAATGCGGTATATAGCTACATATTTTTTAAAAGGCATGTACAATAAGGCACTTAAGGTACTATAAGATGGGATTCAGTAAGGCACAGTTAGTTTAAAACTTGTAAGTAGAGTATGATGGGAGCTTTCTCACAGGAGGGGCAAGTGGGGATGACGTCACCCGCCAATCGATTTTTCCGGTTGCAGCATTGATGCCGCATCGTGGACACCTGAATCGCGATGCATTGATGCCACATCGTGGACACCCGAATCGCGATGCATCGATGCTACGATTATATTCAACACCCCTACTGGCTGATGAGTTGAGCTGGGCATTTTTTTTGGTTTTGTTTTACATGCGTCCCCCTTCCATGAGCTCCTTGCTGCGAAGGCCAGTTATAGGTGGGGCAGTGGCCTGTACACATGCGGCTGTGGCCCAGGAAATGCCTTGACCACTTATGACCACTGCCTGGTGAAATTGCTCCGGTGGATTGGGACTAGGATCTGAATATGCTTGAGCTCATTTAATGAAATATATAAATCTATACTGACAGCTAGATGGATTTTATAAACATAAACTGTAAAACGACAAATGAAAGATTTTGATAGTGAAGATCAACTACCGTGTTTGATGGGTGTTGGTTTCATAGAATGGAAAATGTGAATTTCCCATTAATAATTATTAGGTGAAGATAATGGCCCTTGTGTTTTCTATACAGGCTTGTAAACTGCTTACTGATGACTATG
The DNA here is from genome assembly GCA_037953035.1 of Aquarana catesbeiana. Taxonomy (NCBI): domain Eukaryota; kingdom Metazoa; phylum Chordata; class Amphibia; order Anura; family Ranidae; genus Aquarana; species Aquarana catesbeiana. The sequence goes on from JBBHAA010001935.1 coordinate 105,014, forward strand.
AACAAGTGCGTAGTGCTGCCGTGGAACTCATTTGGGTTTTAAGTCAGCTCTATCCAGAAAGGTAATTTATATATATTTTTTTCTTTTTAGCGACGTAAACTTGTCCTGAAAAGAAATAACGCAATGTATATACATATGCATTTAGACAGTATATACACTGACCGGCCACTTTATTAGGTACACCTGTTCAATTGCTTGGTAACACAAATTGCTAATCAGCTAATCACACGGCAGGAACTCAATGCATTTTGGCATCTAGACGCGGTGAAGACCACTCGCTGAAGTTCAAACCGAGCATCAGAATGGGGAAGAAAGGGGATTTAAGTGACATTGAACATGGCATGGTTGTTGGTGGCAGACAAGCTGGTCTGAGTATTTCAAAAACTGTTGATCTACTGGGATTTTCACATACAACCATCTCTCGGGTTTACAGAGAATGGTCCAAAAAAGAGAGAATATCCAGTGAGTGGCAGTTGTGTGGCAGAAAATGCCTTTCTAAGGTCAGAGGAGAATGGGCAGACTGGTTTGAGATGATAGAAAAGCAACAGTAACTCAAATAATCACTCGTTACATCCAAGGTATGCAGAATACCATCTCTGAAGGCACAACACATCGAACCTTGAAGCCAGATGGGCTACAGCAGCAGAAGACCACACCGGGTGCCACTCCTGTTAGGTAAGAACAGGAAACTGAGGCTACAATTCACACAGGATCACCAAATTTGGACAACAAAAGACTGGAAAAACGTTGCCTGGTCTGATGAGTCTCGATTTCAGCTGCGACATTCAGATGGTGGGGTCAGAATTTGTCGTAAACAACATGAAAGCATGGATCCATCCTGTCTTGTATCACCGGTTCAGGCTGGTGGTGGTGGTGTAATGGTGTGGGGGATATTTTCTTGGCACATTTTGGGCCCCTTAGTACCAATTGAGCATCATGTAAACACCACGGCCTACCTGAGTATTGTTGCTGACCATGTCCATCCCTTTATGACTACAGTGTCCCCATCTTCTGATGGCTCCTTCCAGCAGGATAATGCACCATGTCACAAAGCTCCAATCATCTCACCACTGAACAATGAGGTCCCTGTACTCCAATGGCCTCCACACTCACCACATCTCATCCAATAGAGCACCTTTGGGATGTGGTGGAATGGGAGATTGGCATCATGGATATACAGCCGACAAATCTGCAGCAACTGTGTGATCCTATCATGTCACTATGGAGCAAAATCTCTGAGGAATGTTTCCAACACCTTGCTGTATCTATGCCACCAAGAATGAAGGCAAAAGGGGGTCCAACCCGGGACTAACAAAGTTTACCTAATAAAAAAGTGGCCTATGTATATGTATGTGTGTGTGTGTGTATATATATATATATATATATATATATATATATATATATATATATATATATATATATATATATATATATATATATATATATATATATATATATATATATATATATATAAAATTTTATTTGGTGTTAAGGGTGCTAGATTCTTGTCCCAGGTTTCTGCACAGCCCTCTACACATTAGCCATCTCTGCATATAATTCTTGTCATATCACATGTGAAGATAAGACTTCTTGTCCCTGTTGTGTGTCCTGGGTGTAACTCTTCCTTCTCCCTCTCCAGCATTGTTCCTATCCCATCCTCCAATGAGGAGATCCGCCTGGTGGATGATGCTTTCGGCAAGGTCTGTCACATGGTCAGCGATGGGTCATGGGTAGTCCGTGTTCAAGCCTGCAAGCTTCTGGTGAGTTTTTTGTTATCCACTTGAAGAACTCCTAACGTACTTATATACGTTGCGGCTTTCAAGTGGTATACAGAGTGCAGCTAGATGCATTATCTCGGTATTGTTTTTTTCTTGAGACGATTACCTTTTTTTTTTTTGTAAAAGGCATCCTAGCGGCTAATTAGCCACTGGATGGCTTTAACAGGTGGCAGGAGTGGTTGAAAATGAAGTTGGCGGTTCTGTTGGCTTAATAATATAGAGCTGATCTAGGACCAGAAGGTCTCTGATCATCTTTATGGTTCTTTAAGGAAACTGGAAGCGACGAGTATTTAGTCACTTTCAGTTTCCCTGAATGTAAACAGCGCTATTTTTACATTGTGAAAGTATTTGATCACACTAACCTTGGTGTAATTGGATGCTTTTAAGGGCAGAGGAGACATCTGGGGTCTTTCTCTCTTTCTGGGGTCTAATAGACCTCAGTGTTCTCCCATAAAGAGTACCAGTTGCTGCCTATTGCTGTCACAAGGGATGTTTACATCCCAGCAATAAAAGCAATACATTTTTTTTTTCTATATAAAGAAACAGTGTAACGATAAAATAAAATACATTTTTTATTTATTTTTTGGTCCCCCCCATGCTCGCATGCAAAGGCCAACACACAGGCTGGTCCTGCACCCAATGAGTCCACAGTGATCGCACCACACGTGAAGTATCACCACAAATGTGAGAGCAATTCTAGCACCAGACCTCCCATGTAACTCTAAACTGATAACCTGCCAAGGCTTTTAAAGTGTCCCCTACGGAGATTTTTTAAATACCGTAGGTTGGCGCCATTCCATGAGCATGTATTTTAAAGCGTGACATGTTGGGTATCTATTTACTCGGCGTAACACCATCTTTTTATATTTTTTACAAAAAAAAAATTGGGTATTATAAGGGTGTTTGTGTGCACTAAAGTTCAATAAAGTATATTTTTTCCCCCAAATATTTGTGTTTGAAAGATACGGCACAATAGTGTATAAAACTCTGCAAAACACACCATTTTATTCTCTAGGTCATTTGCCCAAAAAAAAAAATATAATGTCTATAGTCCAACTAAGATATCATACTGTATTATAATACACTCTTAGCGGAGACCAGGTACCACCTGGCAATTTGATTTTCTATTACTATAAACCCCATAGGATCCTCTGTAACAATATTCCTGTAATACCATGTTTGCTTCGTTAAGCACTATACATGTTGTAATGCATTGAATCCCAATACTTTTGTTTGATCTCTCGTTTTACATGCTGTTGATATTGCATGAATTTATCTTATTTGTTTTGTCATTTCTCAAAATTTCAATAAAATAGAATATATATATATCTATATATATCTATATATATATATATATATATATAGATATATATAGATATATATATATATATAGATAGAGAGAGAGAGAGATCTTCTCTGTACCTTCTTCTGTACATGTATGGCAGAACGGAGTGCACACGGCTCTGGACATCCACATAACGTACATACGCAGGTTCTGTCTATTGACACTTTTAGTTTACAGACCAACCTGGAACTCAGCAGTTGCTGGAACACATGCATGTAGACAGGAAGTAGATCCAGCTGCAAAAAAAAAAGTGTTAAGGAGAACAGGCGAGATCATTGCCTTGGTTGTGTGCGATTTGGCTGCTAGACGCAAGCACTATCACAGGACAGGAATCTCCTCCTCCTCCATCCAAGATGACAATGACTTGTAAAGAGGAGGGGAATTAACGATTGTGATCTGCTATTTGGTAGTGTTATGCACACAAAAGAACTGTCTGTACTCTGTTAATACACACTGACTTCTTGTACCACCTCTTATTCTGTACTACAGGGATCAATGCTGCAAGTCAGCCCCCATTTCCTGGAGCAGACCTTGGACAAGAAGCTTATGTCTGACCTGCGGGTAAAGTATCCTGTCTCTTGAATTGGGAATTTGTGGGCATCATTTGACAAGGGATCTGATATGTCATAATTTAATCACTTGCCTACTGGGCACTTTTACCCTCTTCCTGCCCGGGCCAGTTTTCAGCTTTCAGCGCTGTCGCACTTTGAATGACAATTGCGCAGTCATGCAACACTGTACCCATATGAAATGTTTATCACTTTTTTCACATAAATAGAGCTTTCTTTTGGTGGTATTTAATCAACATTGGGTTTTCTATTTTTTGCTAAATAAACTAAAAAAGATCGACATGTTTGGGGGAAAAAAAAGTTTTTCATAGTTTATTATGAAATTTTGCAAACGGGTCATTTTTCTCCTTCACTGATGGGCTGCACTAATGAGGTGGCACTGATGAGGCAGCACTAATAGGTGACACTGATGAGGAGGCACTGGTGGGTACTAATTGGCAGAACTGATAGGTGACACTATGGAGGCACAGTTGGGTACTGATCGGTAGCACTAGTAGGTGACATTGATGAGGAGGCACTGGTGGGTACTAATTGACAGCACTGATAGGTGACACTGAGGAGGCACTGGAGGGTACTAATTGGCAGCACTAATAGGTGACACTGAGGAGGCACTGGAGGGTACTAATTGGCAGCACTAATAGGTGACACTGAGGAGGCACTGGTGTGTACTAATTGGCAGCACTGATAGGTGACACTGAGGAGGCACTGGAGGGTACTAATTGGCAGCACTAATAGGTGACACGAGGAGGCACTGGTGTGTACTAATTGGCAGCACTGATAGGTGACACTGAGGAGGCACTGGAGGGTACTAATTGGCAGCACTAATAGGTGACACGAGGAGGCACTGGTGGGTACTAATTGGCAGCACTAATAGGTGACACTGATGAGGAGGCACTGGTGGGTACTAATTGGCGACACTGATGAGGAGGCACTGGTGTGCACTGATTGGGCACTGTTGGGACTGCACTTATAATCGGTGCCCTGATTATTAGTGTAGATGTCCCTTTTTCACAAGCCGTTTATCGACACAGCATGAGGAAAGGCATGCCGATAACTGGCTTGTGTTTTCAACATGATCAGCTGTGATTGGACACAGCTGATCACATGATAAAGTGCCACTGATTAGCTCTTTACGTTGATTTATGATGAGGAGGCACTGGTGGGTATTAATTGGCAGAACTGATAGGTGACACTATGGAGGCACAGTTGGGTACTAATCGGTAGCACTAGTAGGTGACACTGATGAGGAGGCACTGGTGGGTACTAATTGGCAGCACTGATGGGTGACGCTGAGGAGGCACTGGAGGGTACTAATTGGCAGCACTAATAGGTGACACTGAGGAGGCACTGGTGTGTACTAATTGGCAGCACTGATAGGTGACACTGAGGAGGCACTGGAGGGTACTAATTGACAGCACTAATAGGTGACACCGATGAGGAGGCAGTGGTTTGTACTAATTGGCAGCACTGATAGGTGACACTGAGGAGGCACTGGAGGGTACTAATTGGCAGCACTAATAGGTGACACGAGGAGGCACTGGTGGGTACTAATTGGCAGCACTAATAGGTGACACTGATGAGGAGGCACTGGTGGGTACTAATTGGCGACACTGATGAGGAGGCACTGGTGTGCACTGATTGGCAGCACTGATGGGCACTGTTGGGACTGCACTTATAATCGGTGCCCTGATTATCAGTGTAGATGTCCCTTTTTCACAAGCCGTTTATCGACACAGCATGAGGAAAGGCATGCCGATAACTGGCTTGTGTTTTCAACATGATCAGCTGTGATTGGACACAGCTGATCACATGATAAAGTGCCGCTGATTAGCTCTTTATGTTGATTTATGATCAGCTGTGTCCAAAGGACACTGCTATAACAGAGCACACCGATCCGCGGTGGGCGCGATCACAGGGGGACGTCATATGAAGCCCTCCCAGAACTGGCCGCCCGCGCTATAGCTGAACGACAAGTCAACAACTGGTTGAGGCCCTGGTGCTCAGTCTGCAGCCTAAGGGCTACATGCGGCCCTCTGATACTTGTTGTGCAGCCCTTAGACCCCAGCAATCAGTAGTGTAATTGCGTTGTAAAGGGACTGCAGCATCGGTGAAATCCAGCAGTCTTTTAGCATGTTCCATGTCTCTTATTTTGTCCTACAGCATGTTTTCAATCTCCAACCACACTTTTAGCATATGCACAGTCTCCGCCATCTCCTGCAGTATATCCACAGACAGTCCTCTGTAGCATTACATGTGCTAAATATTATGTGCAGCCCTTTGCTGATGTCAGGGGCCACAGTGGATGCCTCTATACCTTGTAAGTTGATAACCACTGAAATAAATCCCAAGTGAACTCTCATTTTAAAAGGCCTGAATATATTCCAAGTGCATCAAAACCAAAGGTGCTCAATATCTGACCATTTTCTTTATAAAAGCGCTATATAGGCCGAGTAGAAAAGGTTGTCTCCTGCAAGCAAGTATGCTGCAGAATTGGACCCTTGTTCTCTGCAGTGAATCAATCTCTAGAATGTATTTAGCTTGTTTAAACTAAGCATTCAATTGTTCATTAAAGTGGAATTATACACACCATTGACATCAGTAGAATGGCTTGGTGGATAGGTAAAATGCAGTTTGCTATTGGGTACATTCAGCTTACTCGGAGATACTTTTGAGTTCCCACAGAGGTGCTTCTGACCTTTGTTCTAAGTTGCTTCCAAAGCTGCCTTTGCATTCTCATCGATTTTGTATAGCACTAAAAGCATTTCTGATGCAAGCAATTTGCACATACACAAGCCCCTAAGGCAATGGTAAACCTACTTGATATAAGGAATCTCAAGTGCAACCCCTGACATTGCCAAGGGAGCGCACACAATGTAATTCAACATAAAGTCAAACTACGGGCATGCTACAACAAATGTAAATCCAACCAAAAATGCAGCGCTATTCACTGTAAACAAACTTCCTTACTGTGCAATACTTCATAAATTCAATGCAAAATATTGATCAATAAAGTGAAAAATGCCTAGTATTAAAGTGCTGATGTGCTAATGTTATAAATTAAAAATAATTTTTATTCTTTAAACTGAAAAAAGTGCTTCTAATTCATCAATAAAGTCCTTTATGATTTTCAATGTAGTTGAATTCTTACAGTTAGGTGAGGTCGAAAAAAGACACAAAAAAGAAAAAAGTCCATCAAGGCCAACCTATATGTGTGATTATATGTCAGTATTACATTGTATATCCCTGTATATTGCGGTCGTTCGGGTGCTTATCTAATAGTTTCTTGAAACTATCGATGCCCCCCCACTGAGACCACCGCCTGTGGAAGGGAATTCCACATCCTTGCCGCTCTTACAGTAAAGAACCCTCTACGTAGTTTAAGGGTAAACCTCTTTTCTTCTAATTTTAGTGAGTGGCCACGTGTCTTGTTAAACTCCCTTCCACGAAAAAGTTTTATCCCTATTGTGGGGTCACCAGTACGGTATTTGTAAATTGAAATCATATCCCCTCTCAAGCGTCTCTTCTCCAGAGAGAATAAGTTCAGTGCTCACAACCTTTCCTCATAACTAAGATCCTCCAGACCCTTTATTAGCTTTGTTGCCCTTTTTTGTACTCGCTCCATTTCCAGTACATCCTTCCTGAGGACTGGTGTCCAGAACTGGACAGCATACTCCAGGTGCGGCCGGACCAGAGTCTTGTAGAGTGGGAGAATTATCGTTTTATCTCTGGAGTTGATCCCCTTTTTAATGCATGCCAATATTCTGTTTGCTTTGTTGGCAGCAGCTTGGCATTGCATGTCATTGCTGAGCCTATCATCTACTAGGACCCCCAGGTCCTTTTCCATCCTAGATTCCCCCAGAGGTTCTCCCCCCAGTGTATAGATTGCATTCATATTTTTGCCACCCAAATGCATTATTTTACATTTTTCTACATTAAACCTCATCTGCTATGTAGTTGCCCACCCCATTAATTTGTTCAGATCTTTTTTGCAAGGTTTCCACATCCTGCAGAGAAGTTATTACCCTGCTTAGCACCTTGTGATTGTGCTCCAAACCTATAAGAGAGGGTGGACTTGGATATGAGAATACCAAGAAAAAAGTAACTCCAAAGGGAAATGCACAGCTGTGTAAATATCACAAATTAGAAGATATCTATAAATAGAAATTCCACAAAAAGGCAACCTTCACCACACCATAGTAAAAAAAACTATTGAAGACAACGTTGTCAAAAATCAAAATAAAAGAAGGACCCGGGCTTACATGCATTACCCACTTGCACACTACCAGCCAACCATATGCATTTAATTAGGCACTTCAAAGAAGGCAGCGATGGCCAATGGACTTGCTAAAAAAAAAAAAAAAAAAAAAAAGTGGATTTGATTAGACAGTTAAATGGGCACATCAAAAATAGTCCTTGAAAGCAATAAGGGGAGACCAATCGGTTCGTATTGTATGGATTGTTTGCTGGCTTTTCAGGTGCTTGCAAGCTCTGGTGGGAGGTGAAGGATTAGTTCAACTAACATGTGGAAAGGGCTGACAAGAGAACGGAGATAAGGAAGGCTAATTGGTGAACTGCAGCCTAATGTATGGAAGTGAGGGGACATCCACTCAGCGGTGGTGGCAGTGGTACAACAGAGGATGAGGAAAATCGGGAGCAACGTCCCTGGAACAAGCTCACCCAAAAACGTGCTGATGCTCCGTCCTCACTGGGAGGTCTGTTCATGATAGCAACAACCGCTTATGTATTCTCCTTCCAGGTTCTACAAACCTCCGAATTAGCGGTGGGGCTTATGCAATGGTGTATGTGATGTTAACATCACCTCTGCAATCTTCAGAGCCCAACCAGCTTGGTACATGCCGTGCAAGCAGATGGCTGTGCATGCTGGAGGTTGTTCAGGTAGGGCGGCAGATGGAAAGAGCCGTGCAGATGAAGCCGGGTCACATGACGTTGTGACGTCCAATGCATTTCACTTACATCACGTGAGTTTCATCCGGACACTGTGAAAGTCTAAAACCGGAGTTTATAACGGGTAAACTAGATGCCTCCCATTTTAGGTTGACTCTGTTACTTACCACAGTCTTAAAAAAGACGCCAAAAAACATTCCTAATAATTCATAGAAATAGGTAAACAAGAAATCCTGGACAGCCGCACTCAAAAGTAATCTTCGATCTTTATTTAAGTATAATCATAAAAATACATGCCACAGCATCACAAAGCAGGAAAGCTGACGCGTTTCACACTGTAGTCAGTGCTTAATCATAGCTCATGATTAAGCACTGACTACAGTGTGAAACGCGTCAGATTTCCTGCGTTGTGATGCTGTGGCATGTATTTTTATGATTATACTTAAATAAAGATCGAAGATTACTTTTGAGTGCGGCTGTCCAGGATTTCTCGTTTACCTCTCAATTACCAGCATTGCCTGCACCTGTTACTTCCAGCATGGAGAAAATGTTTGTTCCTCACAGACCTCTTTCAGAGCGATGATATTTTTCTCTCTCTGCTACTTCTGGACTTTGCTAATTCATAGAAATAGTCGCTAATGTAGTAATGCAACCTATAAATGACTTGTTTACTTAATCAAAAAATACAGATGTTTTACATTATGCTGTCTTCCATATATATTTAAAAAGTGGAAGATATATGAATCCAAACTTATCCAATGTCAGAAACCATGAAACCAGACCGAGACAGAAGTACAGTTAAATCACACTTGTTTAATAATAAAAGTAAAAAGAACAAATGTAGTCAAAACATAGCCAAAGTTCAGTAACTGGAACGGATAGTCAGCCAAGCCAGAAGTCAGGGATCAAAGTAGTGGAACAGCAAGCAGGATCTGGAGCTAGAAGGGATGTCAGCAAAGCCAGTCTTTAAAAAGGAATGCAGGAGATGTTTCTTGTGATGTTGACCAAGGCAAAGGCTCCTCTGGACTGGACGGCTTAAGTAGGCAGGACTGACGAGCAGGATCATCAACAGCTGAGTAACTGTGGAGAGAGATGGGAGCTGGCAATTAGCCCCCCCCCGTGTGGTTCTGCTCACCGCAGGGCGTATGACCGCTCACTTAAGTTTGATCTATTTGCGCAGTTGAACCACCTCTGGGTTCTATACTATATGGACTCTGCAGGATCCTGGGCTTTTCAGTGTTGTTGTCTTCAGTACATATGTGAAAGATAAGGCTGGATAGTGCTTTATTGTTTAAAACGCTTTTTTATTAAGAAACATCATCCAAGGTACTCGCATTTTTTGAGTGCTTACAGTGCACCACTCTATAACAGGCAGAGATATGGGAGATGAGGGATGTTGTGTCTTCCTCAGGGGGATTGTGAAGCTTGCTCATAGATCCTTTTGAGTTCCCACGGAGGTGCTTCTGACCTTGTTCTAAGCTGCTTCAAGCTATCTATACATTCTCAACGATTTTTATTGATTTATAAAAGCATTTCTGGTGAAAGCAATTCCCACATACACAAATCCTTAAGGCAATGGACAACTTAGTTGATATAAGGAAACCTCAAGTGCTACTCCTGACCTTGCCAAGGGAGCGCATACAATGTAATGCTACATAAAGTCAAACTACGGGGATGCTACAAGAGATGGTCAGAGACTGCAGACCTGCTAAAGCAGATGTTGGAGATTGTTAACATGCTTTGCAAGATATAATCAAAGACTGAAGAACACATTAGGTGAGACTGCTAGAGATCACATTATTATTATTATTATACACTATTTATATAGCGCCAACAGTTTACGCAGTGCTTTACAATGTAGAGGGGGGACAGCACAATTACAGTTCAATACAGAAGGTACAGGAGGGCCCTGCTCGTAGAGCTTTACATTCTAAAGGGAGGGGGTGGTGGTACAAAAGGTAATAGATGCGGGGAATGATTTCATGGGGTTGGCTCGGGGACAATTGTTAGGTGGGTGTGGGATAGGCTTCTCTGAATAAGTGAGTTTTCAGGGATCTCCTAAAGGTGGACAGGTATAGGGGCTGATCGGATATACCGGGGCAGGGAGTTCCAGACGATGGGAGAGGCTCTGGAGAAGTCCTGAAGGCGAGCATGGGAGGAGGTAACAAGGGAGCTAGAGAGCAGGAGGTCCTGGGAGGAGAGCATATTACAAATCAATGAAAAAGAAGAAAACAAAGTAGATGTGGCGCTGTTCTATTCTAATGTGCACCTGGTGTCAGGTGATTCCAATTTAAAACTTAACGTGTGTGATAGTGCTCCTACATATGTGTATGCTGCTGTTTGCAATATAGATAATCTTCATATTTTATTAACACGTTCACGGTTTATTTATATTTGTATAAAAATGAACATGTGATGATAAATAAATATAGCAAAATCAATGTGACTCTAATATGCAATAGATCAATATTAATCCAAAATATATGTGCAATTCAATGACCCAAAAAAAAAATAAAAAATAATAATATATATATATATATATATATATATATATATATATATATATATATATATATATATATATATATATATATATATATATATTATATATAATATTATTGTATAAAAATATGCATTGAAACAAAATAAATATCCTAAAATGTGATGTAATGATGCCAAAACCAAAGTAACAATACAAACCAATGAGTTGATAATAGTCCAAAAATATAATGTGGTTCAATGATTAAGATCAATAAAGTGCTCTTGTGCCAGTGAAAAAAACAACGCTTGATCTAGTTCACTTTCCAATAGGTGATCACACCATGCGTGCCTTATTCCTGCTCCTATTATGGCTGCACTCACCAGAAATTTCTCCCCCTCCTAGGGTCTAAGATATTCACAGTATATGCCACTGCGTAGCACTCTAGAGCTTGTCCCGTCCTCGGTGATTAAAAAGAACTTCCATCATATACCAAATGCCATAAAAGAGAGAGGGAACCCAATAGTGTGATACTGTTTCAAACTATTGTGTAAAAGATGTGGGAGGTACTCACATTTGATTAAAACAGTAAAAGCATGTGTTGCTGACACTAACACCTGTAACCGGAAGTGATGCAAGGATGTATGCTGACTCCGCCCTACATGTTTTGTCACTCTGACGTCGTCTGGAGCATTTGATATTTGTGTCAGCAGCATCCATTATAAAAGATCAAAGGACAAAAAGCGTAAAAAAAAAGAAAGGGATGGACAGAAAAAAAAAATGTGGTGGTGGGGGAGGGAATAGTCCAAAGCATTTAACTACTATAAGTCAATGTCTTGTTTTGTAGTGGAGGGGGGGGCTCACTCAATACTCCCAGCACAGGGACTGTTTACGATCAAGAGCTGGTGGGGTGAGTTGCTGATCTTGGGATCACTGTGGCAGCCAATCACAGTGATCAAATGACTGGGAATCCAATTTAACATTTAAAAGACAAGCTCCTGATGGCTAAAAAGGGTTAATGGTACAGAGGCAATGGAGACTGAGCTTGAACCTAATTTTGTCTGTCCTGTTTTTAGATGGGCAGAGCCACAAACTCCTGTGCTGTAAGATTCTTGGAAATTGAATTACCAGGTAACTGTTTTATTGCATATTTTTTTTGTCACACAGAGGAAGAGAACCGCACACGAGCGGGCCAAGGAGTTGTACAGCTCCGGGGAGTTCTCCAGTGGTAGGAAGTGGGGAGACGACGCACCCAGAGAAGAGCTGGACACGGAAGCTGTGAACCTGATCGAGTCAGGAGCCTGCGGAGCGTTCGTTCATGGTCTGGAGGACGAGATGTACGGTATGGAGACTAGATTATAGAAAGTTCAGTTGTACTTCTGTCAACAAATTAGAGGTTAGCGTCTTGTTTCCTAAGCAGCACAGGGAGAATAAAACATCACATTTCATTGGCTGCTGTAGACAAGTCTTGTTTCAGTGGTGTGTGTGTGTTTTTTAATCAGCACAGTGATTTAATTTTACCTTCAAGCCCATCTCTGGGCAAACCCTGCTTCCGACCAATTCACCAATTTATTTTTCTAAATAAAACTTTAAAAGCCCTTTTTAATTTTTAATATTTATTTATTTATTTATTTATTTATTTTTAACCTACCTAAATCCATTATCCCATTTCCTTGCCACCACCTCTTCCAGGGTGGAGATGGGTGATCCAGCAATGCAGTCTGTGCCCATTACTGACCAGTTTCACTGTGGATGTCATCACACGTCTGTAGTCTTTATGCTCAGAGAGGTCCCCATAGGTATTCCATTTATTTATAGAAGCCTTTCTCAAGATTTCCACCCCAGAGGAAACCATTAAAATTATTTTTAGGTCATTTTAACTCGTGTTAAAAGGAATTAATTGGGGGGTTAGTGGTAAGAACGCCCTTCCCTTATTTATTTATTTATTTTTTTTATTTTTTATTTTTTTTATTAAACAACGAACAACAATAAAGACATCATCATAGTGACAATGATTTAAATTACATGACAAAGCAATGCAGAAGAAATGTTTCAATAGTAGACATTTACCCTGAATGCAACATCATAAATTACAATGCATTTATCATATACTGAGAACAAAGCACGCCATTAATTTAGGACTACACAACTCTTTGTGGGTCTCCTATTGCGAATACCTGAACGATCAGAGATAGGATACGGGGGGGGGGGGGGGAAGAGGAGAAGATATGGGGGGGAGGGAGAATGCCTTTTGTATTGGTGGTCAGAATGCCACCCTTACAGACAGCTTAAAAAGAAGAAAAAAAATTGGTGTCATGCCACTGGCTCTGCCAAGTGGTGTCGAACCTAGAAAAATGCAGACACTATCAGATGGGAGATCGGTCAGCCATCATTCAAGGAATCCCTTGCAAATTCTGGAAGAGCCATAGGGTTCTACTGAGCCCTGGTTGAGTGGCTGATTTTATAGGACATGTAACTTTCTTGACTATCTCCTGAAGACTACAGTATCCCACCCATTTAATGGAGTGAGTGGAATGTTTTGTAGTCCTGTCTTGGGATGACAACACCGCTCCTCCATAGATACAATATGGTGAATGTGTGTTGTCACCATCAGAAAGAAGTGTGTTACTTTTAGGATCACCAGGTTAAATGAACGTGACAAACCCACGCTTACCACTTTAACAATGTATAAATACCCTAATAATCAAATACATTAGTCTAGCCAGTGGCTGCAAACAAACGTGTGTTCCTACAAGTGAAATGAATGTGTGTATAGCCTATTCACACATACATATGCTGCGCCACTCTCCTTATGAGGTGTATGTGTGCTATGCTCCCCCACACCCCTAATAAATTCATTGTGCATTCAGATTAAAAATCAATTAAATATCTCCATTATAATCAACTAAATTCCCACAAAAAGTATCAACAAACAAGCTTCATTATATTACATTTTTGTTCTTTAGGTACACTTCGGTGCACTAGAAATTTTGTTTTGTGAATGGAACTTCATGGCTGCTGTAATGCTGTGTGGCATAGCATTGCAAGAGCAAATGCAAACCTATACCTTGAATTCTGATACTAGTTTGTTTGGACCAAGCTGGTACAAAGTGACTTTTTCCTTCACAAAGTACTGCACTGGTTCTAAGCAGTGTATGTAGCTTTAGCTACATACAGTACACAGTGGCGAGTTTTGGCTGTGAGACAGAGACTGCCCATCTCACACCCAGAACAAAACGGTCTAAGTGGTGCTCAGCCATTCAGAGGCAGCTTTGTATTCTGTGAATGAATGCATAGCTTCCTCTAATTGCCTGAGGCGGAGAGTGTGATGTCATCAGCTCATCTTTCCTCCCAAGCGAATCAGAGGAAGCTTTGTATTCATTCACAGAATACAAAGTTGCCTCTGAATGGCTGAGCATCACTGAGACCGACTCTGTTTTGGGTGTGAGATGGGAAGTCTCTGTCTCACAGCCACAACCCACCACTGTGTACTGTAGGTAGCTGAAGCTGTACAGTTCATACAGCACTTTGAGCCAGTGCAGCAATTAGTGAAGGAAAAAGTTTTTTGTTTGCACCAAACAAACCATTTAAAGTGACAGGAAACATGGAGATCAGCTTTAAGTAACAGAATCGCATTACAGTAGACACATGCAATTGCTCAGTCAGCATTCGAGTCTCTTATAAACAATCTGTCCTGTGCTGTCTCTGCAGAGGTGAGGATCGCTGCGGTGGAGTCCTTGTGTCTGCTGGCTCGTTCCTCCCCACCATTCGCAGAGAAATGTCTGGACTTCCTGGTGGACATGTTCAACGATGAGATAGAAGAAGTAAGACTGCAGTCCATCCACACCATGCGTAAGATCTCTGACAACATTACCCTGCGGGAGGACCAGCTGGACACAATCCTGGCCGTACTGGAGGTAAGAGATTGGGGCGGGTGGTTGACAGCGATAATCCAAACAATGAAGAAGTACAACGCCCAACATGCTCGTTCAGGCTGATGTGTCATGCTGGAACCTAATGTTTATTTGAACCCTACTAATTTGTACCCTCTCGGTCTGTTATAACAAATGCTTTCAATGGTTTCTTTAACAGTTTGATATATGCACAAATACCGTTAAAGTGGAACACCAGCTTAAAGAGGAGGTTCAGTTTGGACACCAAAAAAATTAAACATCAGCAGCTACTGACTCTTAATAAATGGACACTTACCTGGTCCCGTCCTCACCCGGGCTAGCTCTTCACTAGCCTTTGGGTTCCCGGCGCTGGCAGCCGGTTGCCCGTGAATGGGCCTGCAGTCTTCTGGAACTTGTGACATCTCCAGGAAGACACTGGGGAGGTAGAGGATGAATTCCACTCGAATACTAGCAGAGGTGGGAGCGGGTACCTGTCATAAGTAGGTACCCACCCCCCAAAAAAATAATATGGCAAATATGGGAGGGGAGGGGGACTTAAAGTGGAACTTCCCCAAATCATTTGGTGGAGGGGGGATTATGGTGTGGGGTTGTTTTTCAGGGGTTGGGCTTTGCCCCTTAGTTCCAGTGAAGGGAACTCTTAAGGTGTCAGCATACCAAGACATTTTGGACAATTTCATGCTCCCAACTTTGTGGGAACAGTTTGGGGACGGCCCCTTGCTGTTCCAACATGACTGCGCACCAGTGCACAAAGCAAGGCCCATAAAGACATGGATGGGCGAGTTTGGGGTGGAGGAATTTGACTGGCCTGCACAGAGTCCTGACCTCAACCCAATATAACACCTTGATGAATTAGAGCGGAGACTGCGAGCCAGGCCTTCTCGTCCAACATCAGTGCCTGACCTCACAAATGCGCTTCTGGAAGAATGGTCAAACATTCCCATAGACACACTCCTAAACCTTGTGGACGGCCTTCCCAGAAGAGTTGAAGCTGTTATAGCTGCAAAGGGTGGGCCAACTCAATATTGAACCCTACGGACTAAGACTGGGATGCCATTAAAGTTCATGTGTGTATAAAAGGTAGGAGTCCAAAAACTTTTGGTAATCTAGTGGAGGTTACATGCCTGGAATTCTGCATTAATCCTGCCAGAAATCCGTGCACTCTGCAATGTAATCATTCGTGTAAACATTTTAGCGTAAAGAGTGCAAGTACAAAACACCTCCCACCTGTGTTATGGAGAAGAGAGGGGGATGTTCTGTAGTCCTGGCATACTTCATGTCCTAGGGTGACAAAGCTGCTCACCCATAGATACAGTTTACATTGTCCTCTTAGAACAGGAAACGTGTTACTGGCAAGATCAGCAAGTGAAAGAAAAGCCTGCAAAAAGGGAACAAATGCAGCTGCCACATTTGAGGACTAACAAGCTGCAGTATATAACCTTTTTGTTCTTGGGTTTGGATGTGCTAGTTAAAGGTGAAGTATAGCCAAAGCTCGTTTGGCTTTTACTTCTATGGATCACAGCAGTGCAGTTTGTTTTGCACTCCTGTGACCTTTCTTCAGCAGAGAGTGGGCTGAAGTCTGCTCTCTGCTGACATCACAGAAGTTGGTCCAGGGTCGGCGTCATCACAGACTCGTAATCTAGATGGACACCCGGCTCGGCCTGAGCCGGCCGCCCCCTCCACAGCTCAGCGCTGCGCGGAGCGCGCGCGGGGGGGGGGGGGCATCATCAGAGCAGAGAGCCACTCACTGACCGTCAGCAATTCTCTGCCCGGGGAGCTGTGACAACCGAGCGATCGGCGATGTTTGGTGGCTCGGCTCTCAGTGTCGAGGCGCCGGGGGACAGATGCAGCATCGGGACTAGATGCTGCATCCACCTAGGTAAGTATGATTCTTAAAAATAAATAAAATTAACCTCTTTTAAAGGGCCAGTTTATTCTGATAACAACATGTGGTTGAATAATGTGAGTATTTGGTATAACTGGACTCCGAGCGCAAAACCAGTTATCAACCGCTTGCCAACCAGCCGCCATCATTATACTGAGGCAGGTCGGCTTGGAGGCTCGCGCTCGCTGCACTGCGGGGGTGTCGATTCTTGTGGCCGACGGTTGCGATGACCACCGGCCACGAGCGATCGTGGGCACGAGAGGCAGAACAGGGACGTGTGTGTGTGTGAGTGTGTGTGTGAACACACAAATCCCTGTTCTGTTCTGTGAGGAATGACAGATCGTGAGTTCCTAATGGCTAGGAACCACGATCTGTCATCCCCTCTAGATAGTCCCATCCCCCTTCAGTTAGAACACAGAGAGGGAACACAGTTAACCCCTTGATCGCCCCCTAGTGTTAACCCCTTCCCTGCCAGTGACATTTTTACAGTAATCAGTGCATTTTTATAGCACTGATTGCTGTATAAATGCCAATGGTCCCAAAAATGTGTCAGAAGTGTCCGATGTGTCCGCCATAATGTTGCATTCCCGATAAAAAAACGCAGATCGACGCCATTACTAGAAAAAAAAAATAATAATAAAAATGCTATAGATCTATCCCCTATTTTGTAGTGGCTATAACTTTTGCGCAAACCAATCAATATACGCTTATTGCAATTTTTTTTTTTTTTTACCAAAAATATGTGGAAGAATACATATCGACCTAAACTGAGAAAAAAAATTAGCTTTTTAAAAAAAAATATATATATATATATTTATTATAGCAAAAAGTACAAAATATTGTGTATTTTTTCAAAATTGTCGCTCTTTCTTTTGTTTATAGCGAAAAAATAAAAAACGAGGCGATCAAATACCACCAAAAGAAAGCTCTATTTGTGGGAACAAAAGGACGTCAAGTTTTTGTACAGCGTCGCATGACCGCGCAATCGTCAGTTAAAGCGACGCAGTACCGAATTGCAAAAAAATGGCCTGGTCATTCAGCAGCCAAATCTTCCGGGGCTGAAGTGGTTAATATATATTTTGCAAATGCCACAAAGAATGCAGTATAATGCTCTTCAGTTGTCTTTGTAAACCCAGATATTACCGTATAAAAATAGCAGTGACCTTGTCATTGTGCTGTACATAGCCTGTGCAGAAAGGGGCTCAGCAACGCCACTCACTAGAGCAGGGGTTCTCAAACGTTTTACTTTGGAGTAGGGCTGGGGAAAAAATCGATTTAAATCTGGAATTGAGTTAAGAGGTCAAATCGATTCAAAATTTAAGCAAATCGATTTTTTTAGATTTTTTTTTTTTTTTCACCGCGCTGGTCCTAAGGAGCTGCGGGCAGGAGTTTTTAGGCGAGGCCGCGGCTTCGGCCTAGTCCGTGAGGCCGGACGCCACGGACTGGGCCGAAGCCGCGGCCTCGCCTAAAAACTCCTGCCCGCAGCTCCTCAGGACCGGAGCGGTGTCCAAAAAAAAAAAAACTCGATTCGAATCGTAAATCGAGTTCTTTTTAAGAAAATCGCATATTTTTTTTTTTTTTAGAAAATCTCCCAGCCCTACTTTGGAAGAACCCTTGGCAAAAAGTTTGAGATCTTGGGGAACACCTGAAATGATGTTCACATCTACAGTACAGCTCACAGAACATTGGTGTGATCATTGAACTGTTGATATAACAATTAAGTTTGGAAATGGCATTAAATAATGGAAACCATTGAAGGGGGGTAACTGTTGGGACGCACCCTTGTTGGTATATGTGTAAAAGGGGTAAAAATAAAATCTCTGACCGATCCGCCATGCTTTCCTTTTTTTTTCTTGTAGGACTCTTCCCGTGACATTCGAGAGGCCTTGCATGAACTGCTGTGCTGCACCAATGTGTCAACTAAAGAATGCATTAACATGGCCTTGGCGGAGCTTCTCAAGAACATGTCCAGATATCCCACCGACCGCGACTCCATCTGGAAGTAACTATCATACAAATAGGCTCACAATTTTTTTTTTTTTTTGTACATCCAGATCTGATTACAGGGACGTAACATTTGATGGGCTGATCATTGTGTACAGGGCTGGATTAGCTAGGTAATAGGCATTCTACTAGGAAGAGTTGGCAGTTCCTCCTTGTTGATCTTCATCACGTGACAGTAGTAGGCGCATTGATCAGGATGTAGTCCTAAAAACTCCATTGGAAGTAAACTGTGACCACAGGACAGGTCTGCTGTTAGAAATCACGGGGGGCCACATACAGCCTAGCTGACAAGAACAGTGAACCAAGCTTAACGGGCGGCTTTAGCCTCATGAGCAAACCACTCATTCATGCTACCAAAATACCTATCAGAATGAGCCCTAAGGCTGGGTTTGCACCTATGCGAATTGGATGTGGATTTCTCCGCATCCAATTCGCATGACGGGAGATTGTGACCGGCTCTCTATGGAGCCGGTTCACATATCTCTGTTTTGCGGCTGCGGAGCAGCTTGCAGAGGAGTGCTTAGGGCTGAATTCGGGCAAAAATTTGGCCCCGATTCCTCCCTGAAATGGAGAACAGGGACGCACCGGACCCCCTGCTGTGAGCCGCATCAGTCGGAGGTGTGAACCCAGCCATAATGTTTTTTTTTTTTTTTTTTTTTTTTTTTTTTATTATTAACCACTTGACAACTGGGCACTTAAACCCCCTTCCTAACCAGACCAATTTTCAGCTTTTGGTGCTCTCACATTTTGAATGACAATTACTCAGTCATGCAACACTGTATCTATATGAAATTTTTGTCCTTTTTTTCACACAAATAGAGCTTTCTTTTGGTGGTATTTAATCACCGCTGGGTTTTTTATTTTTTTGCGCTATAAAAGAAAAAAGACCGAAAAATCTGTAAAAAAAAAACCATTTTTCTTCATTTCTGTTATAATATTTTGCAAATTAGTCATTTTTCTTCATATATTTTGGCCAAAACTTATACCGCTACATATCTTTGGTAAAAATAACCCAAATCGGTGGATATTATTTGGTCTTTGTGAAAGTTATAGAGTCCAAAAGCTATGGTGCGAATATCTGAAAATTGATCACACCTGAAGTACTGACGGCCTATCTAATTTCTTGAGACCCTAACATGCCAGAAAAGTACAAATACCCCCCAAATGACCCCTTTTTGGAAAGAAGACATTCCAAGGTATTTAGAAAGATGCATGGTGAGTTTTTTGAAGTTGTCATTTGCAAATTCTTTGCAAAATCAAGGTTTTTTTTTTCCTTTTTTTTTTTTTTTTCCACAAAATTGTCATATTAGCAGGTTATTTCTCACACACAGCATATGCATACCACAAATTACACCCCAAAACACATTCTGCTATTACTCCCGAGTATGGTGATACCACATGTGTGAGATTTTTACACAGCGTGGCCAAATACAGAGGCCCAAAATGCAGGGAGCACCTTCAGGCGTTCTGGAGAACCCAGGCCAATTCTGACATTTCTCTCCTACATGTAAAAATCATTTATTAGCTAGAAAATTACATAGAACCCCAAAACATTATATATGTTTTTTTAGCAAAGACCCTAGAGAATACAATGGCGGTCGTTGCAACTTTTTATCTCGCACGGTATTTGCGCAGGAATTTTTTTAACGCTTTTTTTTGGAAAAAATAAACTGTTTTGTGCTTTACAAAAACCAAAACAGTAAAGTTAGCCCAATGTTTTTGCATAATGTGAAAGATGAAGTTACGCCGGGTAAATAGATACCCAACATGTCACCTTTCAAAATTGCACGCGCTTGTGGAATGGCGCCAAACTTTGCTACTCAAAAATCCCCATAGGTGACGCTTTAAAATTTTTTACTGGTTACATGTTTTGAGTTACAGAGGAGGTCTAGGGCCAAAATTATTGCTCTCGCTCTACCGATTGCAGCGATACCTCACATGTGTGGTTTGAACACCGTTTTCATATGTGGGCGGGACTTACGTATGTGTTCGCTTCTGCATGCGAGCACACAGGGACAGGGGCGCTTTAAAAATTTTTTTTTTTTTTTTTTTATTGTTCATTTTACTTTATTTATTTTAGTTTGATGCTTTTTTCCAAAAAAAAAAAAATTTGACCACTTTTATTCCTATTACAAGGAATGTAAACATCCTTGTAATAGGAATATGGCATGACAGGTCCTCTTTACAGTGAGATATGGGGTCAATAAGACCCCACATCTCACCTCTAGGCTGGGAAGCCTGAAATTAAAAAAAAAAAAACGATCCTGGCTTCGATCGTAGCGGTGAGTCGGTAGAAGCACGGGAGGGGGGGACATCCCCTCTCGCCTCCCGTAAGAACGATCAAGCAGTGTAACAGCCGCTATGATCGTTCTTATGGTGTAGGGAATCACCGGCTGAAAAAGCTGATATCTGAATGATGCCTGTAGCTGCACCCATCATTCAGATATCCCCGCACAAAGTCAAGGACGTTGTATGACGGCCGGCGGGCGGGAAGTGGTTAAAACGCTTTTTTTTTTTTTTTAACACAAAGTTGTCCATTTATACAATATTTCTACCACATAGCATGTACACATACCAAAAATGACACCCCAAAATAGATTCTCCTACTTCTCCTGAGTACGGCGATACCACATGTGTGAGACTTCCACAGCCTGGCCGCATACAGAGGCCGAGTACAGCCGAGCATGGCTCAGCATGGCGGGGTATGGCGGGACTTTGCAGAGTATTGTGGGGGTATTGCATAGTAATGTGGGTATTCCAGGGTAATGTGGGGCTTTGCAGAGTATTGCACAGCATTGCAGAGTAGTAGGGATGGCTGAGCATGGATGGATGGATGGCTGGATGTCACTGTGCAGCGCTGCGGGCACTACACATCCAGCCCACAGCGCTGCAGCCATCCATCCCCCTCTCCGCTCACAGTGTACCGATCGGTACACAGGAGGGGAGAAGAGAAACCGGCGTCATCAGATGACGCCGGTCTGTTTACATGTAATCAGCGGCCATTTACTGGGATCACGGATGTGTTCGGGTGCGCGCCCCAGGGGGCGCGCGAGAGGGGAATTCTGGGAGGACGTCAAAGTACGCCCTCCCGGAGTTAAGCAACCGCCCTGCAGCCGTCATTCGGCTATGGGCCGGTTGTTAAGTGGTTAATAATAATTTTTTTTTTTTTTTTTTTCCCTTTCCGTCATTTCAGGACAGCCACAATAGAGAGATAGTCTCCTCCCCTTCCTCTGGAAACACTGCGCCAGCCCATAAAATCTCTCCTCCCCTGCCAGACCTCAGTTATTAGTGTTTCCTCCGGTGGGGAGACACTGTGCAGAGGAACCAGGCCGGGTGCAGTCAGGGAGACTGTGGCCTCTTTCTAAGAAAATCATCCCTAGGGAAGCAGGGGCTTCCAGGATGAAGAGTGGCGGTACATACCGCAGCTGAAAGCCACCCCTTCCTTGCCGAGCGCGGCATCAGGTCGTGGGGGACCCCTATCGCGTCCACAGGGCCGCAGCAGGGAGACAGTCCGCTCTCCCCTGTATCCATACAGGCCGCAAAATTTGGAACCAGCGGGCCGGACGACGGGTGACGTCATTTCCGGCGGGGGGGCGGACGCTTTCCCTTTGAACCGCGACTTCCGGTTCCGGGTCGCGGGGCTGATAGGGGGCCGGGCTCAGGCTGGAGTGAGTCGCTTCACATGTACACAGTGTGAGACTCTACACAGGCAACCACCTGCAGTCATGTCTGAGGCAGATGCTGCAGCTCATTCGGACGCTGTCTCCAGCCTTCCAAAGGTAAGAGTTCCCTGGGGAGGGGTCCTCTCTATCTAAGGTTTGCTCTCCCTCTTGTATGGTTCCTTACTTAGAGGGAGGGCAGTCCCCCTGGGTGGTCAGGGGGTGGGGGGGTGAGCGCAGTTCCCTTAAGATGGATCTGGTACTCCCCCAGGGTTGTTTCCACTTAAACTTGCTGGAAGTAATATGGTTTTTTTGTATGTATTTTCAGAAATCTACAGAAAAAACAAAGTCCACTCATGTCTCTAAAAGGAAGTGTGCCTCTTGTAGAGACAGTTTAGGGGAAGCATGGACTAAAGTTTTATGTAAGGAGTGCATAGACTCCCTGGTTAAGGAAAGGGAATCTGAACAGCAGTCTGGGTTGGCAGCTTCTGTGAAAGAGCTGTCATCCACCTTTTCATCTTTTAAAACCTTTTTTGAGACGTTCAAGCTTCCCTCTAAACCCATTCAGCAGGACACAACCCCGCCTCATGCTCAGGGCTCTGCACCTGCCAGATCTACCAATTTAGTTATGGCAGAGGAGATGTCAGGCCCTTCCGGGGTGGAGCAGAGGCAACCGGACAGTGGCACATCCGATTCCCATGAGGAATCAGAAGGGGAGGACCAGGACGGGGAGTCCAGGAAAATCTCCAGGTATAAATTGTCCCTGGATGAGGTGGAAGATCTCTTGGGGGCAATATATACAACCCTCGGGATACACGAGGATAAAAAACCCCTATCTCTCCATGACCTTATGTATAAGGGCTTGGGAGATCAAAAAAGAAAAGTTTTTCCAGTACATGAAGTGCTGGTGGAAACGATTAAGAAGGAGTGGCAGGATCCTGAGAGGAAACCCTTCTTTTCTAGCTCCCTTAAGAGAAGGTTTCCATTTTCAGAGGATCCAGCGTCCATTTGGAATAAAAATCCCAAGTTGGATGCCGCCTTCTCTCAGGTCTCTAGACACACAGACCTGGCATTCGAGGATATGGGGGCTTTGTCGGATGTCATGGACAAAAGGATAGACTCACTTCTAAAAAAGACGTGGGACTCAACTGTGGGTAACTTAAAGCCAGAAATGGCTGTTACGGTCGTAGCCCGCAATTTAGAGCACTGGCTTTTCCAGATTCAGGAGCACATTGAAGCTGGCACAGCCAAGGAGACTATCCTAGCCTCGTTCCCCACGATTCTGCGAGGAATCGCATACATTGCAGACGCCTCAGCAGAGTCAGTCCGTATGTCGGCCAGATCAGCGGCACTGGCGAATTCGGCCAGAAGAGCGCTCTGGCTGAAAACTTGGCCGGGGGACACCGCCTCCAAGGTCAAATTGTGCGGGATACCCCTGACAGGCGATCTACTCTTTGGCCCTGGTTTAGAGACGGTCTTAGACCGTACAGCGGACAAAAAGAAGTCCTTTCCGCCTAAGAGGAAAGCCCCAGCTCAGACGAGAAAGGGGTTTCGTCCGAAAAAAGGCAGGGAATCTCCCAAGCAAGGGAAGAAAACTTGGGGCCAAAGAGGCAAGGGCAGAGGAGGGGCGATTTTTCGCCCTCCTGAGAAGGCCCGTAAAGATCAATGACTCTCTAGGGACGGTGGAAGGAAGACTGGGGGCCTTCCTTCCACATTGGGAGACCCTCTCACCCAATCGATTCATCCTGGGGGTCATAAGAAGGGGGTATCTCTTGGAATTCTCAAGACCACCCCCGCAAAGGTTCCTTGTTACGAAGCTTCCCAGCTGCACAGCAAGGGCCGAAGCTTTGGTGGACGCCCTGAAGGAACTGGAGATTCAGAACGTAGTTCACAGAGTACCAAGGGGGCAGGAAGGAGAGGGGTTCTATTCCCACGTATTTGTGGTGAAAAAGCCCTCGGGAAAATTCAGACTGATTCTGAATTTAAAACCCTTAAACAGGTCAATTTGCTACAAAAGGTTCCGCATGGAGTCAATCTTTACGGTCAGGGCCCTGCTACCACACAACTGTTATATGGTGTCTCTGGATCTCAGAGACGCATATTTACACGTCCCTATCGCAGAAACCTCCCAGAGGTTCCTCCGTTTAGCAGTAGACCTGCAGGGCACAATACTGCATCTGCAGTTTCAAGCGCTGCCCTTCGGGCTATCCTCCTCGCCCCGCATATTCACAAAGGTACTGGCAGAGGCGTTGGCTTTCCTGCGACTCCAGGGGGTATCAGTTATAGCCTATCTGGACGACCTGCTTCTTTTTGCAGTATCCCCAGAACAGTTGATCAGAGACCTCGATCTAACCAAGAGGGTTCTAACAGGTTTGGGGTGGCTGCTGAACTTAGAAAAGTCCAGTCTCATTCCCTCACAGCGCATTGTGTACCTGGGGTACCTGTTGGACACTACGCTCTCGAGAGTTTTTCTTCCAAGGGAAAAAATTCTAAAACTGGACAGAGCAGTTCTCTCCCTCCAGTGCAACCATCTGGTGTCCAAGAGGTCCATAATGTCAACATTAGCCCTTCTAACTTCTACTCTTCCAGCAGTACAGTGGGCAGGATTACATTTTCGCCCCCTACAAACTAAGAGTATGGGACCACAGTCAGAGGGATCTAGACACCTTAGTACAGGTTCCCCATCAAATAAAGAGATCTCTTTGGTGGTGGAGGAAGGAAGTGAACTTGTCACAGGGACGTCTGTGGCTCATCCCAGTCCCACAGATCCTAACCACGGATGCAAGTGGCAAGGGCTGGGGGGCACATCTGGGATCCCTTCTAGCGCAGGGCACATGGAAGGGCGACGAGCTGCAGAGGTCTTCCAATTGGAAAGAGCTGAGGGCAGTAGGCCTAGCCCTCAGATTCTTCAAAAAGGAACTCCAGGGCCACCATGTACAGGTACGGTCGGACAACTCATCCACCGTGGCCTATATAAACAAGCAGGGAGGCACCAGGAGCGGAAGTCTGCTGGCCCTAGCAGAAGACATTCTAAGCTGGGCCGAGTCCAACACTCTCTCACTCTCAGCGGTTTTTCTGAGAGGGGAGAGGAATATAATCGCAGATTTTCTCAGCCGGAGGAGTCTAAAGGAAGGAGATTGGGCCCTCAACCAGGAGGTTTTCAATCTCATATCCGAGAAATGGGGACCCCCGGAAGTGGATCTTTTCGCTTCAAAAGACAACGCGAAAACCCCCTGTTTTTTCTCCCTAAACGCAGGGGAAGGAGCACTGGGAGTGGACGCATTATCTCAGAGTTGGCATTTCAGGACATGTTATGCCTTCCCTCCTCCGGTACTATTACCGGCGGTTCTGAGGAAGTTTCAATTAGAGAGCACCTCTCTTATTCTGGTAGCTCCACATTGGCCGAAAAGGGCATGGTTTTCAATCCTCAGTCAGTTAGCAGCGGAACCTCCCCTTTTCCTTCCACCTCGAAGGGATCTTCTGTCGCAGGGTCCAGTCCTCTGCCCACAGGTGCAGCAGTGGAAATTAGCGGCCTGGCTACTGAGGAGGGTATATTAAGATCCAAGGGGTTTTCAGAGAGCTTGATCTCTACCCTCCTCAACAGTAGGAAAAAGGAGACCCGTAAGATTTACAAAAAGGTCTGGCTCCTTTTCAACAAATGGTGCATAGAAAACTCCTTCTCGGTGCAGAGTCCCGTAGCTGTGTTGGAATTTCTGCAGTGTGGAGCGGACAAGGGTTTATCTGTAGCTACCCTTAAAAGTCAGGTTTCAGCACTCAGTGCTTACCTGGAGAAGTCTCTGGCTACCAATCCATGGGTGGTCAGATTCTTTAAGGCACTGTCAAGACAGAGACCTACCAGGGGTCCTCCCTTTCCCGGGTGGGACCTATCTCTGGTTTTACAGAGCCTTACGGGAAGTCCCTTTGAGCCATTGGGCAAGTGCCTGTTAAGGGAACTTACCCTAAAAACAGTATTTTTAGTTGCAGTGACAACTGCCAGGAGGGTCAGCGAAATTGAGGCGTTATCAATTAGACCTCCTTTTTGTGTTATTTTGCCAGACAGGATAGTCCTTAAGACTGATCCAGCTTTTTTGCCTAAGGTGGCGTCAGGCTTTCATAGAAGCCAGGAAGTAGTCCTACCCTCGTTTTGTCCCAATCCTTCAGGTGAAAGGGAACTAAAATTTCATTTTTTAGATGTAAGGAGGTGTATCCTACAATACCTAGAGATGACTAAAACAATAAGGAAGTCTGATTCTCTATTTATTTTATTTTCTGGGGCCAGAAAGGGTCTCAGAGCGTCCCGACGCACGATTGCCAGGTGGCTTAGATTAGCTATTGGGCAGGCATATTCTTTAGCAGGGAAGGAGGTCCCTAGAGGCATAAAGGCACACTCCATCAGTGCAGTGGCAACTTCCCAGGCAGAGAAGGCTGGAGCAACGCCAGAGCAAATATGCAAGGCAGTGACATGGTCCAGCTACTCCACTTTCGTTAGACATTACAGAGTGGACCTGGTGGCGGCAGGTGAGCAGGCTTTTGGGCGAAAAGTTCTGCAAGCTGTAGTCCCACCCTAATTGGTAAGTGCTCGATTATCCTCTCTATTGTGGCTGTCCTGAAATGACGGAAAGGGAAAATTAAAGTTACGTACCGGTAACGTCTTTTCCTGTAGTCTTTCAGGACAGCCCTAGTTACCCACCCTAAGCTTGGGGGGGTCTTATTAAAGACCAGAACGCAATATGGTAATGATATTGATTGGTATGTTATTAATGTGTTCTTGTGTCTCCCCAGCTGGCCGGAGGTACTCTTGAAAGAACTGAGGTCTGGCAGGGGAGGAGAGATTTTATGGGCTGGCGCAGTGTTTCCAGAGGAAGGGGAGGAGACTATCTCTCTATTGTGGCTGTCCTGAAAGACTACAGGAAAAGACGTTACCGGTACGTAACTTTAATTTTTTTTCATTTTTTTTTTTTCCTAACAGTCGTGGGATTGGGTTAGTGAAATGTCAAGGGTCTACACTAGGGATGCACCAATACCATTTTTTTTTTTTTTTTTTTTTTTTTACGAGTACCGATTAAATTTTTTTTTTTTTAGTACTCGACGATACCAATTACCGACACCTACCGCAACTGTTTTGTTTTCACTTCAGCTGTCAGCAATGGTACAAAACATTGAAAAGTTATTTACAAATGAAATAAATTGATTTTTGTTTTTAATTTTGCGCTTTTTCAATGTGAAATGTGGTAAATATATATTATAAATATGTGCAAAAATATTCGCTAACAAAGCAAATAAAAAAAGTTTTAATTGTTTATCGTTTATAAAATAGACGTGAACAAAATATAAAAAAAAAGCTGGAAAATAATAATTAAATGGAGGTGAATAGGGAGTTAATTAAGGCTGATTAGAGTAAATTAATGGTTAATAAGGAGTTAAGCAGAGGAACATTTGTTCACCTGCAGATGAAGAAACAGAAAGATACAAAAAGAAACAATGTTTCTTTTTATTTTAGTGCTTCAGCCTGAGCAGTGTTGTTAATAAACATTGCTGGCTGCTTTTTATTTATTTTTTTTTCACAGCTCCAATTACTGGACTTCTTTAACACTTTGCTGTCAACAGGGGAGACCCACTGACCGCTCAAAGAACCGAGCCTGAAAGTATCTGAAACTATCGGTTTCAGGTATCGGTGCATTTGCATGCGTACCGATACTTGTGCAAATATTCGGTATCGGCACCGATACTAGTATCAGTGCAACCCTGGTCTACACACACACACACGCAATGTCTCACTTTTGAGACAGAGCAAGAGATTGAGGACAAAGAATCCTCAATCCTCTCTCTGCAGCCTCAGCTACAGTGAATGAACAGGAAGCCCTCTGTACAGAGCCTCCCTGTTCACAAACTGAAGCATTGTAAGCACAGGGAGGGCCACAGGGGGATTCATTCCAGTAATTGCGCTCACTCCTGTTTTTCTAGGCCCTCCTGTTGAACTTATAGGGCCTGGGCCCCGTACAGGAGGGCAGGTGGTACCCCCTCGTCAATGGTCAAGCCACAGGATATTTGGGGGAGTGCAGAAGAGTGATCACTTTATTGAATGAAGTGATGGCCACTTAGGATTGACTCAGTTTTTAGCTAGTAAGCACTGACCTAAGCACTGAACTATTGGTTTGTCACATACACAGACAATAACGTGAGATTTGAATTAAATTACTGTATTAGATTAGTGTTTTTTTAATGATTTGCCTAAAGTTCTACTTTTAAAGCCGAACTCCAGGAATTCAGCCACTTTGTAAAATGTGCCAGCATTCAGTGAGTTATGTTCTGCGGTGCATGCCACCTCCTTGACTTACCTCTTTTTTCATTTATAACTTGCAGTTTTACAGCGCTCCTGGATTACAGTTATCACTTCTTCTGGGGCTCTGAGAGAAGAGACGGCAAGTTCTCACACACGGCATCTCTGCCCGCCTCTCCCCTCCGCTGTTCATTCACAGAAGTCTTTGTATTTTGTGAACAAGTTCACAAAGCGCTCCATATTTGGAGCGCTCTGTAAACTGTAAATAAAAGAAATATGTCTATAAGGTGGCATGCACCTTGTTGGTAGATCATAAGCTCAATAATAACATGCAAAGCCAAGCTGCAATTTGCAAAGTGACCAAAATCTTTTATTGTATTAGGAGAGGTATGGGCTCCAGAGAGAGAGAGAGATATCATTTTGCCCCCCCTGTACAAATCATTAGTAAGACCTCATCTGGAATATGCAGTTCAGTTTTGGGCACCAGTTCTCAAAAAGGATATCGGGGAACTGGAGAAAGTGCAGAGAAGGGCAACCAAACTGATAAGAGGCATGGAGGAGCTCAGCTATGAGGAAAGATTTGAGGAAGTGAATTTATTCTCTCTTGGGTAGAGGAAATTAAGGGGGAATATGATCAACATGTATAAATATATAAGGGGTCCATATAGTGAACTTGGTGTTGAGTTATTCACTTTACAATTACGATTTCATCTCCAAATACGGAAAGGGTTCTTCACAATAAGAGCTGTGAAAATGTAGAATAGACTCCCTCCACAGGTGGTTCTGGCCAGCTCAGTAGATTGCCATAAGAAAGGCCTGGATACTTTCCTAAATGTACATAATATAACTGGATACTGACATTTATAGGTAAAGTTGTTCCAGGGAAAATCGATTGCCTCTCAGGGATCAGGAAGGAATTTTTTCCCCTGCTGCAGCAAATTGGATCATGCTTTGCTGGGGGTTTTCGCCTTCCTCTGGATCAACTATGGGTACAGGATTGTGTATATGGGATTGTATGATATTATTTTTTATTTATTTATTTTTATGGTTGAACTAGATGGACTTGTGTCTTTTTTTTCAACCTATGTAACTATACTTAAACCCTAATAATCCAGCACATTTTTACCAAGTAGCTGAATTCCCTGAGTTCAGCTTTAAGAATAATTATCTTATGTTTGGGTCATGTGATGAAAATGGGACATGCAGATGCCTTCTGTTTTAGGCACAAAGTAGGGGAAATCTCTTGGCAACTGTCTCTGGAACAGGTATTCAAATTGGGAGTTGTCTTTTCACCTCCTTTTTCCAGTGACCATTGTCAAATTTAGGGTGTCTCTCCCCCCCCCCCCCCATTTACTGTATGTCCAGGTGACAGTTTTCACTGGGAGAGGAAGCAGGGGTAAATTTCCGCAGCAGGGACATAGGTCGTAGTGCAGTTTTCATGTGTATACTGTGCATAAAGTTACTGTCTCTGTTTGCATTTCCTGTTCTGCAGATGTTTGAAGTTCCTCGGCAGCAGACACCCCACCCTGGTCCTATCGCTGGTCCCTGATCTCCTGGGGTCCCACCCTTTCTTTGACGTGCCGGAGCCTGATATGGACAATCCATCCTGTATCCATTTTCAGTGTATGCTTTCTGGGCCTCATTGACCAGACAAAAGATGGCTGAGTGTGGGAAGAATAGTAACTGCCATCACTGCGCTTGTTACTTGCCTGATTGTATTGCTAACCCATTAGCCTAAAGCGGACCCTCAGCTTCCTGAGGAAGATCCTGCCTCTCTTCCCCCTCCTCCCTTACTCTGCAGGAATAGGGCATTTTTGCCTCCCAGGATATGTACATCACATACCCCAGGAGGCATAGGCTTTCATTTAACAGGAGAAGGTGGTGGGCCTATTGTCGCGTCATCAAGGGGCCCAACCCGCAGAAACCCAGAAGGGCCGGCGGGCCTCTCGATGACGTCGAAGAGAACATGGTGGCGTGGGACGGAGCTGCGGCCAGGCATGAGATGTCCTCAGCGGGTCAATGCGGGGTCTACTGGATGGGTGAGTATCTGAAATGTGTAGATACCACCATCAGGTAAGCAGGGCAAAAAAAAAAAAATGGGGAGGACAGCCGCAGTTCCTGTAACTAATTTCAGAGTCACTAACCCAGAACAGAATGAAAAGTTAAGTCAGAAGTTCTTATATAGTCATGATTGTTTCAGGTCAGTGACCTTCAAAACCAGCGGGATAACATGATAGCCATGCAAATAGCACTTTCAGCAGAAGACCTCAGTAGTTGAAAGCTCCAGGATTCCCTCAGGACAGGTTTCCTTTAAGGATCCTTTTCTGGAATCTATACTCTGGAGGTTCCATAACTTTTGAAACCTTTTACTTCTGATCCTCTGGTGTCAATCTAGGTTATCATTTTTTTTTGAATGTCTGTATTTTGGGCAGCCCAGTGGCTAAGAGGTTAGCACTTCTGCCTAG
Source organism: Aquarana catesbeiana (assembly GCA_037953035.1). NCBI lineage: Eukaryota > Metazoa > Chordata > Amphibia > Anura > Ranidae > Aquarana > Aquarana catesbeiana. Next base: position 136,294 of record JBBHAA010001935.1, read on the forward strand.
CAGCACTAGGTTCGTCGGTTTGAATCCCAACCACAGCACTACCTGCCTGGAGTTGGCATGTTCTCCCTGTGCCTGCGTGGGTTTCCTCCAGGTATTCTGGTTTCCTCCCACACTCCAAAGACATGCTGGTAGGTCAATTGGTTCCTGTCTAAACTGAAGCTAATATGTGTATGTATGAAAATAACAAACATGGGATTTGCACAGAGCAGCCCCGATCCTCCTCTTAGGTCCCTCTTCGGCTCTCCTGGTTCCTCCCTCCTGTTGAGTGCCCCCACAGCAAGCAGCTTGCTATGGGAGCACCCAAGCCAAATCACAGCTCCCTATATCCATTCAGACATGGAGCCCCGGTTCGGCCCGCCACCTCTCTCTCCTGATTGGCTGAGACACGTCAATCAAAGTTAGTTAGCCAATTTGGCAGGAGAGTCTCAGACGGCAAGGCACTCGTGGACATCTCTGGACAGAGATGGACCTCAGGTAAGTACTAGGGGGTAAATAAATAAATGTAGCGCTATGTGTAAAATTATATATAAATATAAAGTGCAAATCTCTAAAATAAATAAATCCTACATATGAATGAATAGTCCATAAAATAAAAAATGAAGAAATAAAACATGAAGAAATCTTCTTGTGATCAGTGTATCCACACAATTCCACCACAGTCATTGTTCGTCCTAAAAAGGAGTGCACACCACCACCAGTAAAAATCACCTCCCAGATGAGTCAAAACCATATGCGGATCTCCCCACGAGCTCTTTGCTCTCACTTCCTCTTCCCAATCAATGGTGGGTAATCCAGATGGCTCTTTTCTTAATGGTAACTCAGCTCATTAACATCCAAAGAAATGAATCGCCTCCCAGCTTGGCTCAAGATTCCATGAGTTCAGGACATGTAAATAATAAGTATAGAGACCATAGTGTTCTCCGTATACAAATTTATTCAAAGCCCCCAAACAGACAAGTTGCACTTACAAGATAAAAACTTTTAAAATCACATATAAACCTCCAGAGTAGCACCGCTGTGTCCACATATACACAGTACCTGGCTGGACATCACTATCAGCACTTCCCTTCTAGACGCGTATCGGCCAATCACAGGCCTTCCTCAGTATTAGGGGGTGCTGGGGTGGCTGCTTTACAATCACTTTAATAAAACAAAAACATTTTAAGTCTTTAACTCTTCTCACCAGATATAGCTCTTTTGGTTTTGATATTTAATGCTGCAAAAACCTGTCCCACCATGCCAGCCCTGTTCACTGGCCACCTGTTTCGCCACTACGCCTACCTGCGGGACAGCCTGTCGCACCTCGTCCCTGCATTGAACGTAAGTATATATATTTTTTTTTCTCTCAAAGAAGTTTATTAAAGAAAACTAAAACATACAAAAAACTGCAGTATCTGTCATAATTTTGGTTATAGAGGATTCAATGTCATGTTCAATATATGCAGCAATCGCGTCACGACATCCTACGATATGGGTCAAGCAGTACCTACGTATACTGCCAATGTGGAATATATTCAGGAATTACCGAACATCTAGCTAGTAGGAACTCCCCGCTTAACAAACTGCTAGTTCAGCTTCATTGTCGTAGTAGTCTGTCCAATACTAGATCTACCGGAGAAAGGCTAGGGGTATCCAACCAGGGCGTCCACAGTTCATCAAACTTGCCAAACGATCCTCTATGCTGGAAGATAAACTTCTCCAGCCGTAGAGTGTCACCCATCTGAGTTATCCATTCTATCACCGTTGGAGGGTCGACTGCCTTCCAACGTCAAAGGATGAGCCTGCGAGCTTGAAATCAGACTCTAGCAATGGCCCGCTTTGAGTAATCTTCAATTGGGAGGTCATCCAAAATACCCAATATGCATGGTTTGGGGTCTGTCGGTACATTGACTTGGAGCACTCTTTTATTAGTAGTCAGTACACCTGTCCAATATGGATGCAGCTTGGAACAGCACCACACCAAAGAATAAGGTCTCCATGGTCCTTCAGACATCTAGGGCAGTCCGAATCTGGTCTCACCCCCATCCTAAACAGTCTAGATCAGTGGTTTTCAACCTTGCTAGTGCCGTGACCCCTTGATAAAATTTGCCAAGTTGTGGGGACCCCTAACAGTAAAATTATTTTCGTAGCGTGGGTTGTCAGCACCCAGGGCAAGACAAGTAATCTGCGCCCCTAATGGACATTTAGCCCTCCCTGAGTCCCTTCCACTCGTACAGTATTGAGACCCCTTATGGTACATTTTAGGATGTACCACTCTTTCTCTTTGTTCTCCTTTCTTTCTCTATCCTAATTTCTTGTTTTTTTCCCCATCCCTCTCTCTAGCCATCTTTCTTGTTCTTTCTCTTATTCTTTCTCCCCCTTTTTCTTTGTTCCTCCCCCTCTTTTTCCTCTCCCTTCTATGTATTCTCTCTTTTTTTTCCTTCTCTTACTCCTTAGTGGGGGGGGGGGATGGGATGAGTGGCAGTGCTGGCGGGGAGATGGGAATGGGTGGCAATTCTAGGGGGAGTTCTGATCAGCCAACTTAGGTGTTCATGATCAAGGTCATCTGTTGATCTGAGAACTGTAGTGGGGACTTTTAATGGCAACTATAATCACAGGCAGTGTTACAAACTGTGTCTCCGACTTTGTGGTGTCTCATAACAGTGAAACCTATGCCGAAATCAGGAGATAGGGTCTTCTCCAGCCCCTCCCACGTCACATTCCTCAACAGTCAGCTGACCTCTACCCCCCAGCCATGCCGTGAACTGAATGGGCGGCTGCGAAGAGGCTGAGTGGGCGGCTTTGGGCTCCAGGAACAGCCCTGCTGGGTGGAGGCAAAAAGGCTGGGAGTGCGGTGCGGGCTTCAGGAACAGCCCAGGATTCGGTGACCCCTGGCAAATCATCATTCGACCCCCGAGGGGGTCCCGACCCCCAGGTTCAGAACCACTGGTCTAGATGGTGTAAAGTATAATGTATAACTGAGAGAGGTGTTGAGCCACATCCATGGAGCACAGCTGTACCGCTTGTAGGGCCTCCTCCCATTGTTCATCCTTAAAGGCGTCTACATCCCTCTCCCACTTGCTCACCACCCCCAGAGGGAACCTGTCCAGGACGGCTGATAAGAGCATTGCGTAGCATCTTGAGATAAAACCCTTAAAGTGTGTCACTTCCTCCATATTGTGGAATATAGGGGTCGGGGATGCGAGTTGAGGTCCATAGACCTCAAGTTTACACAGGCATTCCCTGAAATCGCGTCAAAATTGTGGCCGCGAAATCGCGGGACTTTCAAGTCGTGGAAGTGTGAAAGGGGCCTTAGAAATGGCTTTGTAACCCTTTCCAGACAGATGCATGTCATTTACTTTGTTTCACCTCTGTTCTTGAATTCCATTAGATAATGGCATGATGTGTGGCTTTTTGAGATCTGTTAGTGTGTTTCACTTTGTCAGACAGCTTCTATTTAAGACCCCTTTTACACTGGGCCCGTGGCCGCTTTCGTGGTAATGCGGCGCTTTACCGCTTTTTAAGTGGCACTTTTCGGCCGCTAACGGGGCGATTTTAACCCCAAAGAAGGGGTTAAAAACTCCCATGTTGCGGTGCTTCCAATGGGCAGGAGTGTTTTGGGAGAGCTAAATACAGCGATCCCAGCCCACTCCAAAGATGCTGCTTGCGTGACTTTTCCTAACGTCCGCTCCAAGCGCACCGCCCCAGTGTGAAAAGGCACACTTGAATGAATGGGAGGCGATTTTCAGGCGCTTAGCAGAGGCTATTGCTAGCATTAAAGCGCCTGAAAACCGCCCCAGTGTGAAAGGGATCTTCGTGATTTCTTGATTCAACAGGTCTGGCTGGCGGTAATCAGGCCTGGGTGCAGAAAGTGAAATTTACCTGCCCTTTTCAAGAAATGTGGTTAACCACTTCAATACCGGGCACTTTCACCCCCTTCCTGCCCAGGCCAATTTTCAGCTTTCAGCACTGTCGCACTTTGACAATTGCGCAGTCATGCGACACTGTATCCAAGCAAAATATTTACCATTTTTGTGAAACAGATAGAGCTTTCTTTTGGTGGCATTTAATCACCACTGGGGTTTTTATTTTTTTGCTAAACAAATAAAAATGACCAAAAATTTTGGAATAAAAATAGTTTTCCTTTTGTTTCTGTTATAAAAGTTTGTAAATAAGTAGGTTTTCTCCTTCACTGATGGGTACGGATGAGGAGGCACAGATGAGCAGCCTTTATGGGCATTGATAGGTGGCAATATGCAGCACTGATGGGCACTCATAGGTGGCACTGATGGGCACTAAAAGGCGGCACTGATGAGCAGCCTTTATGGGCACTGATAGGTGGCACTGACGAGCAGCCTTGATGGGCACTGATAGGTGGCACTGATAGGTGGCAGCCTTTATGGGCACTGATAGGTGGCACTGACGAGCAGCCTTGATGGACACTGATAGGTGGCAAAAATGGGCACTGATAGGTGGCACTGATGAGCAGCCTTTATGGGCACTGATAGGTGGCAATGATGAGCAGCCTTTATGGGCACTGATAGGTGGCGCTGATGGGCACTGATAGGTGACACTGATGAGCAGCCTTTATGGGCACTGATAGGTGGCAATGATGGGCACTGACAGGCGGCACTCATGGGAACTGATGAGCAGCCTTTAGGGGCACTGATAGGTGGCCATGATGGGCACTGAAAGGCATCGCTGATGGGGCTGCATGGATATTCACTGCACTGATTATCAGTGCAAATCCCCCCCTGTCAGGAGAGCCGATTATTGGCTTTCTTCTACTCATGCTATGTCAGTATGGATAGAGGAATGCAGATAACCGGCACTTCCTATGTACCCTAATCAGCTGTGATTGGACACAGCTGATTGCATAGTAACGAGCCTACGTCATAGCCTCTTTACCGAATGGTAGATGCGTGTGTTGCCGATCGCCGCCCTGCATGCCCCCGGGGGGCGCGCACGAGCATCTTGTTCTGAAGGACGTCATGTTATGTCCAGTCAGAACGGCAGAGGCACCGCCCGGCCTTTATTTTGCCTTGGGCCGAGCAGGATGTGGTTAATCACAGTTCATTCACAGTTTAGCAAGGAGGGGGGGGGGGATTACTTTTTCACATAGTGCCAGGCAGGTTTGGACAGCTTTTTTCCCTTATTAAACAAAATCATCATTTTAAAAAAACTGCATTTTGTTTACTCGGGCGCTCTGTTTGTGTAATATTGAAATTTGTTTGATCTGAATCATTTAAGTGTGATGAATATGCAAAAGAAAGAAAAAAACTAATAGGAAGGGGGCAAATACTTTTTCACAGCACTGTATGCGGCAAAGAGGCCCAGTTCTGTGCTGCCACATTTGTGTACAGCCCAGCAGCAAGGGGTTAATGACCCTGACACACCCAGAAGTGTTGGATTGGGAAGATATTGGTGGCACTGCTAAGGCTCCATTCAAATGGCCACAAAGGGCCGGCCGCTGGAGTGGATTTGTAGATTGTTGGCAGCGGTACTAAACACTGCCTGTACACTGTGTGCGACCAGCGGCTGCTGTCATATTTATAACTTCCAGCAGATCAATGGGCAGCACTGCCGCTGTTCACATGTAACCGATCATCTGAGTGATTACGTGTATATAGAGCCTCTGATTGGACCTGGACGCAGACAGCGTTTTAGTAGAGTTCTGGCTGCACACAAACTGGCTGCATCTAATTGGTCAGTTTGCATGCAGCCATAGCACAGAGTGTTGCTGTGTCCAGAAGCAGCATTTAGCTTCCATGTCTCTTTTAACTTGTGCCCCCCCCCCCCATCTACCTGGATTTGTCCAAGTCCCAGTGTACCCTGACATCTGTAAACGGGCATTGGAGTTGATTTACTGAAACTGCAGAGTGCATAATCTGGTGCAGCTGTGCATGGTAGCCAATCGGCTTCTAACTTCAGCTTGTTCAATTAAGCTTTGACAGGAACAAACCTGGAAGCGGATTGGTTCCTATGTAGAGCTGGACCAGATTTTGCACTCTCCAGCTTTAGTAAATCAACCCCCCCCCCCCCCCCAATCGTACCTTCTAGTTCTGCAGAACTGCACTTCTGAGGTGCAATGACAAAGAAGCTTTATGATATCTGTGCTCAGGTTGGCTTTATTTTTATTTTTTTAATCAAATAATTTTTTATAGTTATACAAACAAAAAACTATATCAACTAAATTACTAAATATCAAACATTATCAATTAGTATATAAAAAAAAAGGTTGGCTTTATTTAACACATATACAATTTCTTTGCCTTAGCTGCCAGGAGTGAAGTCGTCTTGGATTCCAGATGTAGAACCTGGCTCCACCCACGAGGATCCATCTCAGCAGTTTCTACAAAACAGCTTGGAGCGGGTTCATAGCTTACAGAATCTGGGGACCCAGGGGTCACAGGAGCTTCTGGAATATACTATCCGGTAAATTGGTGTTTTTCTTTCACCTCATTTCACGATCTCCTTGTCTGGCTGTAAGAAATGGTCTTGTGGGCATAACAGAGGCTTTCTTTTAACAGTTGTTATACAGATTTTCTATAGCCCCAGCAGTTTACACAGTGCTTTTCAAAATAGAGACAGGTACAGTTACAATACAATTCAAAACAATAGGGTTAAGAGGGCCCTGTTCACAAGAGCTCACAATCTAAGCACAAAAGGCAAGTGCAGCATAATATATCCTCTAAGCAGGCTGATTGTTCCAATCATTGTTCAGATCTGTTTTATTGCATGTGAAGATCATCCTTCTTTCTTTTATTATTCTTTATTCTTCAGTACAAAATATCATATAAAATAAGCATTACATTCAAAATATTATCCAGTATATTTTCTTTTTTTAACATTGTAATACATATTAACAAGCTTTACCCCAGCCCCCCCCCTCTATTCCTCTGTTTAATAACTCTTTCATTCTATATTTCAGTTCTATTGTTACAGCACCTTTTATCCTAATTTTGTTGTTATAAGGTTGTGTTCAGGCATTCCTATCCAGAGTGTAAATTCCTTACTTATCCTCTTTTCTTTAAAAGGATGTCAGATCTTTCTCTTCCCTCTCCTCCCCTCTAAGGGGGGGGGGGGGGGGGTCCCATTTTAACCAGCCATGGTCTCCACATCCTTTCAAATTCCCTAAGATTTCCTCTTTTTGTATAAACTTTTTTTTTTTCCCCCATATAGTCTCCTTTATAATATTAATCCATTCACTTACTGCTGGGGTCTCCTAGACTGCCATCTCAGCACAATCCTAGCTTCCTAGCTTGAAATAGGCATCTTAACATTGCCATACTCTGCCCCTCTCCTGCTTTCTCCTTGTATCCCAATACACAGAGCCTAACTTCCATCTCCAGAGTTGTCCCATAGATCCCATTAATAGTGTCCAGAACCCCTGTTCAGTAGTGAAATAACTTTGGACACCTCCACACCATATGTATGAGATCTCCGGTCTCCTGGCATCTGGGGCATCAGTTCTTCTGCCATACATGAACAACCTCTTTGGGGTATAGTAAGCTCTGTGCATCAGCATCAAGTGTGATACTTTCTGCGAAGGAGAAACCGATATCATCGGTCCCAACTCCAATATCCTTCTCCACTGTTCCTGTGTTATTTCCCCTATATCCTCTTCCCATCTCTTTCTATCATTATAATGAAATAAATTTTATTTTCATTTTTTTATAATTATACAAACAAAAAAACTAAATTAATAACTATCAAAAATGATCAAATAGTTTATGGAGGAGGCTCCAGACCAGCAGTGGCTCTATTACATAGCTGTCCATATAGCTCAGAAATAAGCCCCTTGGTTATATCCGCCTTAAATATCTTTTTAAAAAAGGTGGGGGTGGGGGGAGAAGTTCATCCTGAGATCATCCTCCATGTACATATCTCTTGGGTGCCATTATTGGACCAATTTTCTAAACCCATGATTCAGCCAAACGATCCCATTTCACAGACCTGACGCATTATACTTGGAGTGTATATGGTTTATCTTTACTGTGCTTCGCCTTCTTCATTGCTCCCAGCACACTTTTTTTTGTAAACTGTCAGGACAAAATAACCATATGCATGCTTATTTCCTCTTGTTTTATCTGTTTAAAGTGGTCCTAAAGGCTGACGTTTTTTTTACCTTCATGCATTCTATGTGTGAAGGTAAAAACTTCTGTATGCAGCTAACACCCCCCCCCATCCCCGCCAGAAAAAGACTGTGACTATTGCTAGTGGTTATAGCAGCCGCTGGCAATAATTGCAGGTAAAAAACGGCATGCTGGTTGTACCCAAGCAAATCAATCGATCGATCAATCAACTTGGTACATTCAGCCTGCCCATACGATGTTCGAATTTTTTGCCAGTTCCTGCTGAGCTACCAGAGATTCAAACCGTGTATGACCTGTCTTAGCAGATTGATTGAAAACCATGCACTCCCTGTATGGCTGAGATCCTAGGGAGTTCCACCCAAAAATGGAACTTCCGCTTTTTCGGTTCCCCCCCCCCCTCCCCCACCACCAGTGTCACATTTGGCACCTTTCAGGGGGGAAGGGGGGAGCAGATTCCTGTCTAATACAGGTATTTTGCTCCCACTTCCGGGCATAGATACCCGAGCCACCCTCGGGGGTCTACGCCACTATCCCACCTCCCCACCACCCCACCTCCCCACCCCTGCTGTCTTCTGGGAGACACACGGGTCACAGAAAACAGCAGGGACCAGTGGGATAGCGCAGCGCAATTTGCGCATGCACAGTAGGGAACCAGGCAGTGAAGCCGCTAGGTAAGTGTCCTTATTTTAAAAGTTTGTAGCTGTTGATTTAAAAAAAAAAAAAATTAGGCAGAACTCCGCTTTAACATTTGTTAGGTGGGAAGGAGAGTGATGTGTCTGAGCCGCCACTGAGAGCGCCCCCTGAAGCCTAATCTACAAATCGCTACCTTTTTATTATGATAAATTTAATGAAAGCAAAAGCATGTAATTGTCAGATCAAAATGATTACACTACCAAAACACAAAAATATTATGTGCTTTACGGTAAAGGCTCCTCAAAACTGGAGCAGGCAGAATCTGGAGCAGCGGTGCATGTCAACCAACCAGCTTCTATCTTTTTTTTTTTTCACAGCTTAACTGAAAGCGGACCTTCAGTCATTTTTTCATCTTTCCATCTAATAAATCTTCTGCCCTTGTTGTTTTAACTTTGGATAGTAAAACATTTTTTATTTCTGCCAGTAAATACCTTATACAGTCCACTTCCTGTTTCTTGTCTGGTCATTAGCCTAGGCTTATGACATCATGTACAGCTCTCTCACTCACTCACTCACTCTCTCACTCTCACTCTCCTGAGAGTTTTCGCTAGGAAGGGAGGGGGGTGAGTCATAAGAGAGCCAATGAGAGCTGCAGAGCTGGAGGTGTGTGTCTGTGTAAATCCAGGAAGTGAACAGGCAGCAGCTTCAGCTACCCACAGTTAAAATGTCTGCAGCCTTACTTGGCAGAGGGAGATTTCTGTAGCATATTTGGCAAGTACAGAATCACAGTATATATAGAATAATATGCAACGTGGTTGGAGAGAAGCTTCAGAATGGCAAAGATGTTTTTATTACAAATTATGTGAACAGACTGAAGTTCCTCTTTAAAAAAAAAAAAAAATAAATAAAAAGAGCGCTCTGAAGGCTATTGCCATAGCGTGCTAGTATGTACTTCATGCTAGCACATTATGGCAAACTTACCTGGCAAACTAAGCCCTCTGCTGCCGAGGCTTCCATTCTTGGTTTGCGTGCTCTGGCCACTCAATGGTTGAGCCGCAATTAATCCACTTCTGTGCATGTGCACAGGAGTCACGATCGCGGCACAGCACTCTGTATTAATGGCACGCTCAGTGTGCCCTTCATGCAGAGTGCAGTGTGCATGCGCTGGTCATGTGACCCACTGCTGCAATTGTGAATATCCCCTTATATTTCCTGTGCACATTTAGGAGATATTCATTGTACCTTATTGTAAGTTTGCCTGTAGGTGCAATATAGACGAACCAGAAGTTTGGGACTTTGAGTAAGGCAATCGACAGACAGCTATGAATTACAAAATACGACATATTTATTGTCTTGGAAGTCATATAGCGTTTAACAGAAAATAGAAAACCATTTCATACATATACATACATAGCGGTAAAAGCCAGTTCATATACACATACATAATAGGATTAGATAGAGCCGATTCCCATATTATATACATAGAATTGATATAGCAACGCATTCCAGTTACCAGTTATAAATGAAAGCTCCATATGAATTATATAATTTAGCCAAAAAGTTTATAAAGCTCCATAAAAGGATATTATCTTTTTCTTTCTCGAACATCACGGGACACAGAGCCACAGTAATTACTGATGGGTTATATAGGTATCACTGGTGATTGGACACTGGCACACCCTATCAGGAAGTTCAACCCCCTATATAATCCCTCCCCCTTGCAGGGATACCTCAGTTTTTACGCCAGTGTCTTAGGTGATGGACGTGTAAAGATGTCCTGTGCTGAGCTCCAAAGGGAATATCCTAAGATCCTATACTGGGGCAAGCCAGGCGAACCGGATCCATTCAAAGTGTCTTTTCATGGCCGAATTGAATGGTACCCGGGCCTCGTGTCCGAAGAAACGAGGTTTTACCCGTAATGCTTCTCTTTTTAGAGAGCTGGACCCCGCAGATCAGAAAATGGCTTTAAACTTCCTAATTTCTGGCGAGGTGCTTTACGGTCCCAGAACTGTTGGATCCCCCTATTCGTAGGAGGCCCCAGTCTCTGACGGTTTTTTCAAACGGAGCCCAACGTGAGAGGTGAAGATTGGGTCTGTGTAAACAGCACCCTGCAGCTGGATAAGGTAAGAGGAGATTCCACAGAATTTTTGAGTTCTAGTGGCTTTTCTCCTTTAAGGTAAATGCATGCTATGCCTATTGTGACCACCGGGGGCTGCCAAGAGCACAAACCTGCACATGCTGACTGTCTGTCTCAGGTGTTGTAATCGCTGATTATGTCCCAGCGTCTCAAGCAGGCTGCAAACAGGTAAGGTGGAAGGGGGGATTTCTCATGTTTGAATGTTCCCCCCCAGGCTAGAGAGGGGCCACAGGGGTCTAGAAAGTGGTTATACCACCCGGGCTCTGCGGCCTAATGGCCACCATCTCTGAAGATAGCCGTTCAGGCAGATCTTGTTACCAGCCTCCCCCCCCCCCATATCCCCAGCCTTCCTCCAGAAGCATGACAGGAGAGTCGGCAGTGCGGGAAGCGCTCGTTTTTTTCAAAACTCGAGGGGGGGGGGGCGGTAGAGGAGGGGGTGGGACGTCAGCACAGAGTGCTTAGACTCCCACTCAGGCCAGCTGCAGGCTATTAAAGGCACTCTGTACAGGTGCACTCAGCCTTCTGAGAGACACAGAGCTGACGGTCGCATGTAAGGTGGGACACAGGCATTCTCCTAGGCAGCATTTACTGAAGTAACACCAGACTGAGCATTGGGTAGCAAGGCTTTTAGCCAGACTACATCGCTCAGCGGGCAGTGTTCATTTGTATACCTCACACCTTGTTGCTTTGCACTATGGGTAGAAGAGGTTCAAGCACCCCAGGAACCAGAGACACTAGGGGATCTCGTTCAGGTTCTGAGGGCCCCCTGTCGGCAGCATCCTCCCCCCCCCTAAAGATGGGCCAGGGACGGCTAGCCGGGGAGAGCCATCGGGGTCAGGGGCTACACCTGCCTCTGGCACTTCAGCCCCTGTATATATTACACAAGAGGTTTTTTCCTCAACCATTAATGGTCTAGAGGAAAGATTAATGGCCGTGATTACGTCTTCACTCAGTGGAAGAAAACGCACTAGGCTTTCCTCTGTTCCCCAAGACCCTCAGACAGAGGAGCTCTGGGATAAAGGAGATGAATCCCTTTCAGAGGATCGGGATGGGACGGATGATTCCTCTTCGGGGGAATCAGGTGGAGAGGGACCCTCTGCGACTTCCCAAGAGGAGAAAGTCTTAGTGCAGATCCTCACTGGATTGGTCCGCTCCACATTTAAGTTGCCCATACCTGAAACTGCTAAAGAATCCTCTTCTGCTTTGGGGTCACTGAAACCTTTCCAAGCAGCACATGCTTTTCCTGTTCTTACTTTACTTGAAAAGCTCATTTATTCTGAGTGGGATCACCCAGACAAACGTTTTTTTCCGCCGAGAAAGTTTTCAACACTTTATCCGATGGAAGAAAAGTTTATTAAAATGTGGGGAATACCGGCTATTGATGCCGCCATTTCCTCCGTAAATAATAGCCTGACTTGTCCTGTAGACAATGCTCAGATGCTCAGGGATCCTGTAGATAAAAGGATGGAATCCCTATTGAAGGATGTTTTCTCCTTAGCAGGATCAGTGGCTCAACCTGCAGTAGCAGCGATTGGAGTCTGTCAATACTTAAGAGACCATGTTAAGCAGGTCATCAAAGTATTACCTGAACAGCAGGCCCAGGGGTTTGCTAACCTTCCAGCGGCCTTATGCTTTGTGGTTGACGCCATTAGAGATTCTATCGTGCAAACCTCCCGTCTTTCACTGGGGTTGGTGCATATACGTAGAATCCTATGGTTGAAAAATTGGTCAGCCGAAGCACCATGTAAGAAGCTACTGGCTGGGTTTCCATTTCGTGGTGCAAGGTTGTTTGGAGAGGACTTGGATAACTATATCAAGAGAATCTCTTGTGGGAAAAGCACTCTCTTACCTGTCAAGAAGAAGAGTAAGCGTCCCTCTTTCAAACGGACTCTTTCCCCAGCGCCGGGGGCTTCAGCCTCCAGGCAGTCTTGACGGCCGCCTCCATCGGGGTCCAGAGACAAGAGTCAACCCCAGGGACAAAAGAAGTCCTGAGGAAAGAAGCCTACTAGGCAAAACACTAAGACCTCTGCATGAGGGGGCGCCCCCGCTCACTCGAGTGGGGGGAAGACTGCGACGGTTCTCAGAGCTCTGGCACGAGGACTTCCAGGACAGATGGGTAATCTCCATGGTAACCTTAGGGTACAAGCTGGAGTTTCAGGAATTCCCTTCTCCTCGGTTCCTCAGATCAAATGTTCCCAGAGACCCAGAGAAGAAGCAGTCGCTCCTTCTAGCGTTAGAGCGACTTTTGTCACAGGAGGTCATTATGATAGTTCCCGCAAAGGACCAGGGATTGGGCTTCTATTCCAACCTTTTTATGGTCCAAAAGCCAAATGGGGATGTCAAGCCCATTCTGGACTTAAGGGATCTGAACCGATTCCTAAGGATTCAATCCTTCCGCATGGAATCAATTCGAACAGTAGTTCCCACCCTGCAGGGAGGAGAATTTCTGGCATCAATAGACATCAGAGATGCATATCTGCATGTGCCCATTTTTCCTGCTCATCAGAAGTTTCTGCGCTTCGAGGTAGGAGGGCGCCATTTCCAGTTTGTGGCTCTGCCTTTCGGGATAGCCACTGCACCTCGAGTGTTCACAAAGATCTTGGCTCCTCCTCTGGCCAGATTAAGGGCTCAGGGTATAGCTGTCATAGCATACCTAGACGACCTGCTCTTGATAGACCGGTCGGTAGCCTCTTTGAATGGAAACTTGAGGACCACGGTCAGGTATCTAGAACACCTGGGTTGGATCCTCAACTTAGAAAAGTCTTTCCTAAAACCAGTAAGAAGACTGGAGTATTTAGGTCTGCTTATAGATACAAGCCAGGAGAAAATATTTCTACCCCAGGCAAAGATCACTGCTTTGAGAGAGCTGATTCTGACAGTAAGGACCAAGAAGGGTCCCTCAGTCCGCCTTTGTATGAGGCTACTAGGGAAGATGGTGTCTTCATTCGAAGCAGTTCCCTATGCTCAGTTTCACTCAAGAATGCTGCAACACAGTATTCTGTCGACCTGGAACAAGAAGGTTCAGGCATTAGACTTTCCGATGCACCTGTCGCATGCGGTGCGTCAGAGCCTCAATTGGTGGCTTATACCCGAAAACCTGCAGAAGGGGAAATCCTTTCTACCGGTTACCTGGACGGTGGTAACAACAGATGCCAGTCTGTCAGGTTGGGGAGCAGTTCTGGAACAGGCTGCGGTCCAAGGGGTATGGTCCAAGACAGAAAGGACCTTACCCATCAACATTCTGGAGATCCGGGCGATACATCTAGCTCTAAAGGCCTGGACTATCAGGCTACAGGGTTGTCCGGTCAGGATCCAGTCCGACAATGCCACAGCAGTGGCTTATGTCAATCATCAGGGAGGCACCCGGAGCCGAGCTGCTCAAAAGAGGTGAACCAGATCTTAGCCTGGGCAGAGATGCATGTGCCATGCATATCGGCAGTTTTCATCCCGGGAATAGAGAATTGGCAGGCGGACTATCTAAGTCGCCAGCAGTTACTTCCAGGGGAATGGTCTCTGCATCCCGACGTCTTTTGGGCCATATGCCAAAGATGGGGGGTTCCAGATGTAGATCTCTTTGCATCCCGATTCAACAAAAAGATAGACAGATTTGTGGCAAGGACAAAAGATCCTCTTGCATGCGGGACGGATGCGTTGGTGATTCCGTGGCATCGGTTCTCACTGATTTACGCATTCCCGCCTAATCTGCTACTACCACGACTCCTTCGCAGGATCAGGCAGGAAAGGAAGTCGGTACTTCTGGTGGCCCCCGCTTGGCCCAGAAGGACTTGGTATGCAGAAATAGTAAGGATGACGGTAGGTTCCCCGTGGACACTACCGGAACGCCCAGACCTGTTATCTCAAGGACCAGTGTTCCATCCTGCCTTACAAACGCTAAATTTGACGGTTTGGCTATTGAGACCCACGTTCTGAAGAGTCATGGGCTCTCAGGTCCTGTCATATCTACCATGATTAATGCAAGGAAGCCAGCTTCCAGGATGATTTATCATAGAGTCTGGAAGGCTTATATAACCTGGTGTGAATCCAGAGGTTGGCATCCCAGGAAATATGTCATAGGTAGAATCCTTGATTTTCTACAGATGGGATTAGAGATGAAGCTGGCCTTGAGTACCATCAAGGGCCAGGTCTCTGCTTTATCAGTATTATTTCAGCGGCCACTTGCTTCGCATTCTTTGGTCCGAAACTTTATGCAGGGGGTGATGCGTCTTAATCCTCCGGTTAAAGCGCCCCTAAACCCCTGGGACTTGAATTTGGTCCTGGCTGTGTTACAGAAACGGCCTTTTGAACCAATAAGTCAGATTCCTTTGGTCTTGTTGACAAGGAAATTAATTTTTCTGGTGGCCATCTCTTCTGCTAGAAGAGTATCAGAATTAGCAGCTCTTTCCTGTAAGGAGCCTTATTTGATTATTCACAAGGATAGAGTGGTACTACGCCCTCATCCTAGTTTTTTACCGAAGGTGGTTTCTGATTTTCATTTAAACCAAGACATTGTTCTACCTTCCTTTTTTCCAGATCCCTGTTCCCCGGAAGAGAGATCTCTACATTTGTTGGATGTAGTAAGAGCAGTTAAGGCCTATCTAGGGGCAACTGCTCAGATCCGCAAGACGGATGTTTTGTTTGTGCTGCCAGAGGGCCCCAATAGAGGACAGGCAGCGTCAAAAGCTACCATTTCTAAATGGATTCGACAGTTGATCATTCAAGCTTACGGTTTGAAACAGAAGATTCCTCCGTTTCAGATCAGGGCACATTCCACAAGGGCTATTGGTGCTTCTTGGGCATTGCATCACCAGGCCTCTATGGCTCAAATCTGCAAGGCCGCAACCTGGTCTTCAGTTCATACATTCACCAGATTCTATCAGGTGGATGTGAGAAGGCATGAGGATATCGCCTTTGGGCGTAGTGTGCTGCAGGCAGCGGTACAGGGTCCTCAGGTCTGATTGCACCCTACTTGGTGGTGGTTCCCCCCCCTCAGGTAGCATTGCTCTGGGACATCCCATCAGTAATTACTGTGGCTCTGTGTCCCGTGATGTTCGAGAAAGAAAATAGGATTTTTTAAAACAGCTTACCTGTAAAATCCTTTTCTTTCGAAGGACATCACGGGACACAGAGGTCCCGCCCCTCTTCTAATACACTATATTGCTTGGCTACAAAACTGAGGTATCCCTGCAAGGGGGAGGGATTATATAGGGGGTTGAACTTCCTGATAGGGTGTGCCAGTGTCCAATCACCAGTGATACCTATATAACCCATCAGTAATTACTGTGGCTCTGTGTCCCGTGATGTCCTTCGAAAGAAAAGGATTTTACAGGTAAGCTGTTTTAAAAAATCCTATTATTCGGGTGCATGCAATAATGGGATATAATAAATAACTGGGCACATCCTACGCGTTTCGTGGTGCAAAGCCACTTCTTCAGGTGATGATGCATCCACATGTCTGGAAAAAAAAAAGTTATACACAGAACACCAATTTCCTCTAATTAAAACTCATATATCAATTGACAGAAAACTTTAACCAAACAATCATCGGGTCCTAATTACTCAATTGAAGTTACAGTTCACAGGTATGCAGTATAGTAACACAGGGGCCACCAATAGATAGAGTTTACTACCACTTTAATGGCAATGCAGAAGACTGCTATTTGTGGGTGTATTACTGGTACCTTATTTATATATATACCGTATATATAATATATATATATATTTTTTTATTTTCCCTACAGGGATCTCCAGCGGATCGGTGAGCTGCAGTCTGATCTGGCTGGCAAGGCAGATTTCTCGGCCACCTACCTGCGCTGTCACTTGCTTCTCATAAAGGTTTGTGTCTTATATTAATAATAGAGCCGTATGTCCTCTAATAAATAAATGTTGGGTGAAAATAGGACATCTGTACCCACTGTAAGATCCTTTTCTCCAGAAGTTTATTGAAGAGCACAACTCGCCTCCTCTGTTTTGGGTGCTCTCTTGTGTTTTTGGCCTGTTTGCAGAAATTGTAGATTTTTTTTTTTTTTTTTTTTTTGTTCAGAAGGATGTTTTTTCTTTCCCTTATTGTTCACTGTTTGCTACGGCTGAACTTCTGTGCATACAAATGGGTATAGCCACTAGAGGGAGCTGGCCTTTTTTTGTGCTCAGTGTTTAAAACCTCCTGTATGTGGCAAAATACCCACATGTCAAAGAACAGAGTCTAGTGTCCTTCAATGAACTACCAGATTTTACAGTGAGTATAAAAAAAAAAAACTCAGGGCCCCCATTGTGTCAGCCTGATGATAAATAGGTTCTTTTATTGATGACTTCTTGCTCTAGCTTCTTCCACATAAATGACTGTGTTTTGCTGTTCTCAGGCACTGAATGAGAAGTTGTGGAGTCTGGCCGCTCCCCTCTATGTGAAGCAGAATTCCCTGACTGCAGCTGCTGTAAAACAGGTGACGTTTCCGAATCCTATTCATTCATATAGAGGTCTGTTAATCGAATAAATAAATGTTAGTATAAATAGGAAAGCAAACCTGTGCATTTGACTGTTGAGGATAAAGCAGTCATTTTGCTGTAATCCCCCCCCCCCCCCCCCATAATTTCTTTTGCCTCCCTGCTCCTCTATTGAGCACCAGAAGCCGGTGAAAATACCCAGTATGGGGATATATGCAACTAGACTAGTCAGTGATATAACACAGGGAGTCCATTGTCCTGTGTGACCTACAACGCTGGCAGCTTGTCGTTTTATATAGGACTCTTCTTTTATTTACAGTGGCAGGGGAGCGACCAGTGTAGATGTTACGGAGGGCTAAATAAAGTAAACCTATTGCTTTGCCTTGCATAGGCCAAGCACGTGTTCACTTTTATTATGCTTTTTTTTTTTTTTTTTTTTGCTGAATGACCAGCCCATCTTGCGATTTCGGCACTACGTCGCTTTAACTGACAATTGCGCGGTCGTGCGACGTTGCACCCAAACAAAATTGACGTCCTTTTTTTCCCACAAATAGAGCTTTCTTTTGGTGGTATTTGATCACCTCTGCGGTTTTTATTTTTTGAGCTATAAATAAAAAAAGAGCGACAATTTTGAAAAAAAAACACAATATTTTTTACTTTTTGCTATAATATCCCCCCAAAAAAAAAAAAAAAATATATATATATATATCTATATATATAGATATATATATCTATATATAGATATATATATCTATATATAGATATATAGATATATATATATAGATAGATATTAAAAAAAAAAAATGTCCTCAGTTTGGGCCGATATGTATTTTTATTATTATTGTTTTTTTTAATTAGTAATGGCGGCAATCTGCGATTATTTTTTTTTTTTTTTTTTTTTTATCGAGACTGCGACATTATGGCGGACACTTTTGACACTATTTTGGGACCATTGTCATTTTTACAGCGATCAGTGCTATAAAAATGCACTGATTACTGTGTAAATGACACTGCCAGAGAAGGGGTTAACCACTAGGGGATGATGAAGGGGTTAAGTTTGTCCTAGGGAGTGATTCTAACTGGGGGGATGGGCTTCAACTCACATGACAGTGATCATTACAGGTACGCCCATTTGCCCACCGCTGCCATTGTGCCGACGTATATTGGCGTGCAGCGGCCGGCAAGTGGTTAAAGTCTCTCCAGAGCCTGTGCCAGCTGAGTGACACTGAATACGGGTCACCGGAGGGCAGAAGAAAGTGCACTCCTGTGATCCCCAGGAGAAGTAGGGCTGAAAGAACTTTGAACCTACTTCTCCTTTTAATATTGCATCTTTAATAGTGTGAGTTAAAGGAATGCAGGGAAAGGAGCACAACTCCTATCTTGCCTAGGGTCCCATTCTTCTGGTACCACCTGCACCTTTTCTGTTTACATTTTTTTTTTTTATATACTTAAATTGCAATTCTAGCTTACACCCTGAGGCTCGGTTCACACAGGGACGACTTGTCAGGCGACCTAGTCGCCTGACAAGTCGCCTCCTGTTCTGTGCTATGGAACCGTTCTAAGGGGAGCAACGCAAGTCGCTCCGACTTAGAAAAATGTTCCTGTACGACTTTGGGGGCGACTTGGGGCGACTTGCATAGACTTCTATACAGAAGTCGTTTTGCAAGTCGCCCGGGCAGTCGTGTGCAGGTCGCCTCGGTGAGGCGACCTGCAAGTCGTGCCGCCTCTGGTGTGAACCGAGGCTAACTAGCCTTAAAACTAACTCTCCCCCAACTGAACACCTATGCTAACTAAACCTTTTAAAAAAAATGTATATACTTACTAATTTGCAGGCTGCCCCGAGTTGGTCATATGATCCGGCTCCCCTGTGTTAGCCAACGTGGCTTCAAGGGAGAGAAGGGAGAGGAGGGAGCACTGACCATGGATAGGACATTGAAGCCAATGGGTGATGTCGCAGCTCCCAGGCGTTACAGCCATTGTAGGAGCGCGCTCTCCCTTGCAGCCGGTGCTGGCTGACACAGAGGAGATCACATGACCAGACTGTAGTGGCCTAAAAATAGGTAAGTATATACATCTTTCTTACACAGGTTAGTTAGCATAGTTGTTAGGAGAAGGGAAGGGACAGTTTTAAGAGAGGTGGAGGCTAGAATTCCACTTTAATGCCGCATACACACGAGCGGACTTCTCGTTGGACTGAACTTTGAAGGACTTTTCGACGGAGTTCCGATGAAACGGACTTGCCTACCCACGATCCCACCAAAGTCCGATCGTTTTGAACGTGATAGCGTCTGACCGGACTAGAAAAGGAAGTTCAATAACAAGTAGCCAATAGCTGCCCTTGCGTCGTTTTCGGTCTGTCGGACTAACATACAGACTAACGCTTTTCCCGAGTCCATCGGAAAGATTTGAAACATGTTCTATTTCTAAGGTCCGTCAGATTTTTCGACAGAAAAGGTCCGATGAAGCCCACACACGATCGGAATGTCCGACGGATTCGTTCCGTCTGACCTTTTCTGCCGGAAAGTCCGGTCGTGTGTACGCGGCAGAAGGCATTGACTTTCCTGACTTCTGAAGTAGCCCTCAAGCCCCTTGGGATATCGGTTTCCTATCTAGTAGGACGGTACATTGCCTTTCAATGGATCACTCACCAGACCAGATGACTGCAGGGGGGTGGAGCTTAGCCAAGGGATGAAGACACCAGGGCCTTAGTAACACTGAGAAGGGAGCACAGAAGAGGGTTTTCTTGCTGATAAAGAGAACAGTGGCACCTTGTGTGGACAAGACCTAGGCTCACAGGTTTACTTTACTTTTAATTGATTTGACCTTCACATTTTGACATTCTTAGGCTTGTCCTGGAGTATACCGTTTCTCCCGAAAATAAGACCTAGCGTGATTGTCGGTGATGGCTGCAATATAAGCCCTACCCTGAAAATAAGACCTACAAGGACTTTAACTAGGGCTTATTTGGGGGATAGGGCTTATATTGCAGCCATCACTGACAATCACGCTAGGTCTTATTTTCGGGGAAACTGGGTATACTGTACAGAGGGGATGAGGAAGGGAGGTGGGAATGGCAGGTAGAAATCGGACTCATTTACCTGGGTTTGATAATGGCTGTTTTTCTTTCCAGATTTTGGAAGAAACCTACAAGATGGAGTTTATGTACAGCGGCCTGGAGAACCGCCAGATAGCCATTATACATCACATGAGGCTGCAGGCAAACGCCCTCCAGCTCCTTGTGACGGCTCGAACTACTCGAGGGTAAGTGTTGCTAGGAAGAAAAGCAGCTTCATGTTGTCTAGGGTGACAGGGGACTGCAGTCCCCTAGCCAAATGCAAAAAGTTGAAACAAGTACATGATGGGGTTATTTGCTAAAAACCTGAAGAGTGAAAAATCTTGTGCAGCTGTTCATGGTAGCCAATCGGCTTCCAGGTTTTATCGTCAAAGCTTAAAGTGGTGTTCCGGCTGAAATTATACTTTTTAAATAAAAATACCTCTATAATACACAAGCTTAATGTATTCTAGTAAAGTTAGTCTGTAAACTAAGGCCTGTTTTGTTAGTTTATAGCAGTAGTTTGTTATTTTATAAAATTACAGCAGGCCGTGGCCATCTTAAGTGTGGGCATCTGAAGCCAGACTGTATTTCTTCCTGCATCTCATCCTTGCAGATCTTGCACATGCTCAGTGCAGCGTAAGCAGTGTAATAGGGTTCAGGTCAGGTTTCCATAGCAACGGCAGTGTCAGAGGAAGTTGCGGCCCCTTCCCAGAAGGCATTGCAAACAGGAAATGATGTGATGGGCCACGGCCAGGGAGGAGGAAGTGAAAAATGAATACAGCAGATATACAGTAGGTGCTGGGAAAAAAAATATCCAATTCGTTTACAGTGCACAGTTTAGTGAGGGATGCTGAAGAGTTGTAAAAGTGGGTGGAACTCCACTTTAATTGAACAAGCTGAAGTTAGAAGCTGATTGGCTACCATGCACAGCTGCACCAGATTTTGCACTCTTCATTTTTTTTTTTTTTTTTTTTTTTAAATCAACAGCCGCCTTTTATTTCCCCAGCTGGCAGGGCACCACCGCTATTCATCACTACAGCTTTTCAGCTTCCGTTGTCCCCTGCCTGAACATTGACGTGTGAATGACGAGCATCATCATATTGCTGAGGCCTTTAACATGCTCTGCTCTTCCTGTAAGCTGCTTTAAAAGGCATATGTGTCAAGTTACCAAAGGGTTGCGCCCAAAAAAACATTATTTTTTTTTTAACATGTGTAAAGGAATTCGCCCTTACTGTGCTCATAAAATTTGCGTGTCAATGAATCAAAGTTTAAAACGCCTTGTCATCAACCATAATGAATGACCTCAAAACTCAATCCAAAACAGTGACTGAAAGGAAATAGTAGGTATTCTGGAGGACCATGCGTCTATTAGGTACACCAACTGCGCCCTCAGATATTCCCAAACTCGCTCATCCATGTCTTTATGGACCTTGCTTTGTGCACTGGTGCTCAGTCATGTTGGAACAGGAAGGGACCATCCCCAAACTGTTCCCACAAAGTTGGGAGCATGAAATTGTCCAAAATGTCTTGGTATGCTGACACCTTAAGAGTTCCCTTCACTGGAACTAAGGGGCCAAACCCAACCCCTGAAAGATAACCCCACATCATAATCCCATCTCTACCAAATGATTTGGACCAGTGCACAAAGCAAGATCCTTAAAGACATGGATGAGTGAGTTTGGGGTGGAGGAACTTGACTGACCTTAATCTGATAGAACACCTTCGGGATGAATTAGAGCGGAGACTGCGAGCCAGGCCTTCTCATCCAACATCAGTGCCTGACCTCACGATTGCGCTTCTGGAAGAATGGTCAAACATTCCCATAGACACACTCCTAAACCTTGTGGACAGCCTTACCAGAAGAGTTGAAGCTGTTATAGTTGCATATTGAACCCTACGGACTAAGACTGGGTTGCCATTAAAGTTCATATACAGGCAGGCGTCCCAATACTTTTGGTAATATAGTGTACCTTTATTGATCTATATAGTGAGATGGTCATCTTGGTAGGGGCAGGGCTTTCCTGCTTTATGTCGGAGCTCCACAACCATCTGATGACTTGTGGGTTTTTGGTCAAAATGCAGTACAGATAAAGCACATATCAACTGAATGGTTTGAGTGAGACGGGAAGATGAATACAGTGCAGATTATTTTCCAGGAAGAAATACAGTAGTGACATCCAAATCTCCTGAGACTCGCAGTCAGAAGCAGCAGTGCCATAGATCTTGCACTGCAGATATTTGGTTATATAAAATTGTTAGACACACATACCAGGACACGCACTGCTATTTTGGAGAAGCAATGCAAGACACATGGTGGAATTTTCTGGCTGCCGCTTAAACACAATTAACATTGCTAATGGTTTCCTGTAAATCTTCACTTTTCGTGTTTCGTTGTATCTGAGTAAGCCAAAGAAACCATTCAATTTTTAGAATATGAAAGCTAATATATGGCTGTAATCAGGTTGGATATATAACAGTCTGGTGCTTCTTTTTCATATTCCTTGTACTATTTGTAGGGAGGAGCCTATGTTCGGCCTTTGTGAGCAGTTCCTGCAGGAGATCGATGTCTTCCAAAGGTGAGAATGTGTTCTATGTGTTCTCCTTTTAATCGGATTACAGCCTGGTCATGGCAATGCCTTGTTCACACAGGCCTCGGAGCATTTGCAAATCTTTCGACAAACTTCAAGAGGGTTTGTTGAACCCTTTAAACACGTGTGAAACAGAATGCACATTGGCCGCATTCGGCCCGCCAAGCCATTTCATGTGGCCCTTGTACCCAGGGCTTTTTTCAGCTGAAATGTGGCAGAACGCCATTCAGCCACCTCCCGGCTCTTGCCCTTCGCTCCCCACTCACCACTGTCACTTGTAAATACAGAAGCTTTTTGTGCTTACAAAGGCAGCTTTCCTCTTTGCAGCACTCACATGTCCCTGCCTGCCATGCACTTACGGAGGGGACAAGATGGCATGGGCCTTCTGGTGGTAAACTGCACTATAATCCCCATCTGTGCCCTTGTGCACAGATGCCAACCAATGGTCTCCCTTCGAGTGAAGGAGAAAAGTGTATTGCCAGGGGGTTGGGCTGGGTAGGTGAGATGTAATGAGGCTTTTGGGAGGAGGGGGGATGAAGGCTCCGGAGGGAGATGTGTGCAAAGGTGGGAGAGGGGGGAGAGTGGTGCAGAGGTTAGAGCTGAGGGGGTGGAAGTGAGATGAGATGTGGACAGCCTGTGAAAGAGAGTCGGACTCTGCATTCTGTATGTAACACACTCCTCAACTCTGCATTCTATATGTAGCACACTGCTCAACTCTGCATTCTATATGTAGCACACTGCTCAACTCTGCACTCTGTATGTAGCACACTCCTCAACTCTGCACTCTGTATGTAGCGCACTCCTCAACTCTGCACTCTGTATGTAGCACACTCCTCAACTCTGTACTCTGTAGCACACTCCTCAACTCTGCGCTCTGTATGTAGCACACTCGTCAACTCTGTATGTAGCACACTCGTCAACTCTGTATGTAGCACACTCGTCAACTCTGTATGTAGCACACTCGTCAACTCTGTATGTAGCACACTCGTCAACTCTGTATGTAGCACACTCGTCAACTCTGTATGTAGCACACTCGTCAACTCTGTATGTAGCACACTCGTCAACTCTGTATGTAGCACACTCGTCAACTCTGTATGTAGCACACTCGTCAACTCTGTATGTAGCACACTCGTCAACTCTGTATGTAGCACACTCGTCAACTCTGTATGTAGCACACTCGTCAACTCTGTATGTAGCACACTCGTCAACTCTGTATGTAGCACACTCGTCAACTCTGTATGTAGCACACTCGTCAACTCTGTATGTAGCACACTCGTCAACTCTGTATGTAGCACACTCGTCAACTCTGTATGTAGCACACTCGTCAACTCTGTATGTAGCACACTCGTCAACTCTGTATGTAACACACTCGTCAACTCTGCGCTCTGTATGTAGCACACTCCTCAACTCTGAGCTCTGTATGTAGCACACTCCTCAACTCTGTACTCTGTATGTAGCACACTCCTCAACTCTGTAAGCAGCGCACTCCTGAACTCTGTAAGTAGCACACTCCTCAACTCTGTACTCTCTACCTATGGGAAAGAGAACGAAGGGGAAGGAAGTGCAGGTAAGTGTAGTATCCCAGTTAAAAATTTTAATAGCAATGGATTAAAAGCAGGCCTGTAGAAGGAGCTAGATGCTCCGAGCCCATAGCCTTGTTTTTCCTCTCGTCTGGTCCTCCCATCCTTTTGGTGATGTAGTTTCCGATGTGTGTTCCACGCTGGTTAGCGTGGCTTTCCGGGGCTCCTCCAGGCTCCCAAGCCGGCCATCCCCTCTCCCAGCAGTCAGAACTGATGCCAGCATTCCTGCAGGACAGATTTAGGCAGAACCTATACCCACAGACTCTGTACCAGATGAGCATACTTTCTATTTACTGTTTGTGAGTGCTTTTAATCCATTGCTATTTAACAGGGATGCTACACTATGCTGGTGCTTCCTTTCACTTTGTTCTCTTTCCCATTGGTTTATACAGAGCCGGTCACATCTGAGGATAGCAGCCGCAGGTGGTCCCATGCCTCACCTAAATTATATCTCCTCTACCACAGATCAGAGAGATTTATGGATTGTTCTTAACAATGATCATCCGGTTACTAGACATTTATTGCTGAATGGACTATGTAATCACTGTGCGCCAGAATTTTATTTTCCTACATACTCTGTACGTAGCACACTCCTCAACTCTGCACTCTGTACGTAGCACACTCCTCAACTCTGTACTCTGTATGTAGCACACTCCTCAACTCTGTACTCTGTAGCGCACTCCTCAACTCTGCACTCTGTATGTAACCCACTCCTCAACTCTGTACTCTGTATGTAGCACACTCCTCAACTCTGCACTCTGTAGCGCACTCCTCAACTCTGCACTCTGTATGTAACCCACTCCTCAACTCTGTACTCTGTATGTAGCACACTCCTCAACTCTGCACTCTACGTAGCGCACTCCTCAACTCTGCACTCTGTATGTAACCCACTCCTCAACTCTGCGCTCTGTATGTAGCGCACTCCTCAACTCTGTACTCTGTATGTAGCACACTCCTCAACTCTGCACTCTGTACGTAGCGCACTTCTCTACTCTGTACGTAGTGCACTCCTGGTATTTATTGCCCCTTTAAGATCCTCCCACTGCAGTTTGGCCACACTCGCCTTTTGATGCAGTTTGGCGGGGTTGAGCGTGGTTGAGTTCCTGCAACCTATTCGCTGACAAAAAAAGCCCTGGATACATTTTATATGCAACCGGCCCTTTAAGGGCAACCATAATGCTGATGCGGCCTGCGATGAAATTGAGTTTGACACTTCTGCTTTTAAAGCACCATTCAGGTCCATTTTGAGAAAGTAAGTACAGATTCCAATGTTAGCGCTGACTGTCACATTTAACATTAAACTTACACTATAAATAGTGTTTGCAGGCAAAGATCTATGGCAGAAGAGATTCTGCATAATTTATCTGCCACAAAACCTCTCCTCCTCTTTCCTGCTATTATTTAAAATCTATTGTACGCTGCAGTGTATGTATAGTGCTGTGTACAATCCCAGACTACTCCTGGCATCTGTAAGAGAAGAATACTGGGATGATGTTACTCCTGTGTGCGTACATGGGAGTTATGTCATCTGTTGCCAACCAGTTAGCAAAATCAGGCTGAATATAAGCAAAATTCCTCCTCTTCCTCAGAGGGTTGCATTCTCCCACCTTTGCTCTCCCACTATTTACCCTTTTCAATTATTTGTTGTGGTGTCTCCTTCAGGTGCTTCATCTCTGAGCTCCCGCACATGCAGGACAGCTTTGTGGACAAGCTGCTTGATCTGATGCCACGCCTGGTAAATTCCAAGCCTCTTCAGATGGTAAAAATCCTCCAGACCACCCTACGGCAAAGCAGCTTTCTGCGCCTAACTCTTCCAGAACAGGTAACCATTATAATACAGAACAGCGCCACCTGTTGTAACAGGCTGATAAGAAACAAATTGTTACCCCAGCTCCACTGCCAATATAAAAGTCCAGGAACTGTGATCCGGTGCTCTAGCCAGGACGTTCACGCCCCACAGATAACAATACTTAAATCAGGAAGGCTGGCTACATGGATGCTCTTGAATAAAAGCACTTAATTAATTACATGGGTACAGGCTATACGTTAACACGTTTCGGCTAGGAAGCCTTCATCAAAGCATACATGTTTGATTTAAAAACTGATATTTATAACAAAGCAGGCCCTCCAAATGGGGCGGGTGCATATTGATCAGAAGCGTGTGTCCCCTGAGCCGATGCGAGTTCCCGGTGGGCGCAATGACCACCCAGCACGCGCGATTGCTCGTTACAGAACGAGAACGGGGATGTGTGTGTGTTTTTTTTTTTTTTAAATTAACGTGGTGTTTTTATTGAAAAAAAGGTAAAACACATACAGAGTATAGACATTCGTGGTACATTAATAAAGTAGTTGGGGTACAACAGAAAATGAAGTCAATAGGGTACATGGTGAAGATATATAGCCAGCATAAGGCGAAAGCATATTACACACTCTCAGCATACCCAGGGTGTCATGTCGCGTCCTCCCCCACCCTCCTGCATGAGACCAATATACAAGCAATGGCACATTCATCTGACTTATGTGTTGCGGGATGTGTGTGTTTAAGTGTGTGTGTGTGTAAACACACATCCCGGTTCTTTCAGGGTAGTAGAGACAGATCGTGTGTTCATACTATGTATGAACACCGATCTCTCTCTTCCCCTAGTCAGTCCCATCCCCCCTACAGTTAGAACACACAGTCAAGGAACCTAGTGTCAACCCCTTCTTTGCCAGTGTCATTTATACAGTAATCAGTGCATTTTTATAGCACTGATCGCAGTTCAAATGTCACTGGTCCCAAAAATGTGTCAAAAGTGTCCGATTTGTCTGCCGCAATATCGCAGTCCCAATTAAAAATCGCAGATCACAGCCATTACTAGTAAAAAAAAAATAAATAAAAATGCCATAAATTTATCCCCTATTTTGTAGATGCCATAACTTTTGCGCAAACCAATCAATATACGCTTATTGTGATTATTTTTTTTTACCAAAAATATGTAGAAGAATACGCATCGGCCTAAACTGCGGAAAAAAATTGTTTTTGTTTTTTAAATTTGGCATATTTATTAATAAAAGATATTATGTTTTTTTTTTTTTTTTCGAAATTGTCGCCCTTCTTTTGTTTATAGCGCAAAAAATAAAAACCTACTCTTGGGAGTTTTTTAACCTGTTTAGCACCTAAAAAAAGAAAAGGTGTCAAGGATGCCATGGTGTATTACTCGGAAATGTTTTGACACATTTGAAATATTTTAAGCATTAGTATTTGTAGTGTCATTCACATGTTCCGAGATTCTAACTCTCAACGGGCGTATAAGTACACCCAACATATTGCAGGTTGCAGGCACTACATTGAATTGCATAAACCACCAATTTAGAATTACAATTAATATACTGTTTGATGGGATATGTTTTCTTAGTAGAAAAGGAAAAAACTGAGGTATTTTTTTTTTAATGTCTATGGCCCTGCAGGTATTATGACCACACGTGTAGGATCCTATAGTGGAAAGCCAAGTCTGTGTGGTTTGTTTGGCTTCTGGGAGCAAAACAAACAGGCAGGTGCATGCTGGGTAGCCAGCATGTACGGAATCCAGGAAGAAGGACTCTGTGGCTTCAGATGCCCACACTAGAGATGGCCACGCTGTGCAGGAACTTCACAAAGTAAGAAAACGATGCTGCACAAATAGAAAACATTCGGCATATTCGGGCATATTTCGGCCAGAACTCCGCTTTAATAAAGTTCGGGCCAAAGCCAAAACACTGCAAACAATACCACAGATATTGCCATTCCACAGAATCTAATGCTTTGACGGCATCTAGTGTAACCACGACCATCGAGCCTTGATTGGTTATTTTTAATGTGTGTGTGTGTGTAAATAAAGTTGAAAAGACCTTTTAGGGCTCTTTCACACGGGGCGGATCAGTGATGATCCGCCCCGTGAACATCCGCTTGCTCAGCGGGGATCGCTCCACTGATCCCCGCTGAGCAGGAAGATGACAGGTCCGTCGCTGCACACTGTGCAGCGACGGACCTGTCAGAGCGCCGCTCTCCCCTATGGGGGATCGGGTGATGACGGACCATAGAGTCCGTCGTCACCCGATCCGAAAACGGATGGAAAAGTAGGGTTTTCCTCCGTTACACTTTTTCGGAACGGAGCGGGTCGGATGTCAGCGAACGTTCATCCGCTGACATCCGCTATTCCATAGGGATACATGTATGTTCGTTTTTCATCCGGAAACGGAAGGATGAAAAATGGACATACGGATCGTACGTGTGAAAGAGCCCTAAGCCGCGCACCCTGGAAACCACAATTATAAATATAATCAAATATAGAGCAGCTCGTAGTATAACCAAAGGTCAAATAGTGAAAGGAAAATTAATAATTAATTTCATACCGCGCTCAAATGTATAAATAATAATAAAAAAGTGAAGAAAAATACAAGTATGTTAAAAAGGTGTGGTCAAATGTTCAAATGTGAATATAAATTTTCAATAAAGTCCAAAAACAGCCAGCACTGACGATTCTTCGGTCGAGTGCACAGTGATGAAAAAAATTCAGTGACAGGAATAAAAAGTGCCGTCTTCCACCAGTTTAGGCATACATCCTACTCACCAGATTCATCAGACACCCATGACAGGTGTCAGATAAGCAGAAAGATGTATCGAGATGTATCCACCCATATAGACGCCTCTCGCCAGCGAGATATCGAGATGTAACCACCGATGCAGACACCTCTCATCAGCGATGTAGCCAGACGGGGTTTATAAGCTAAGGAGAAAAGAACAACTCATAGCGTAACTTGTAGCCATTTATTCATAAAAATTTGTTCCAGTAAAAAACTGACGTGTTTCGTCAGCACGTCTAACGTCATCAGGGGACATGACCCCTGATGTCAGATGTGCTAACGAGACACGTCGGGATACGTGATACGTCACTTCCGCCATTGAGCGCAGGTGGAACGCAGCTTGGCATACCGGCTCCATTTTATGTGTTTTGTTTTTTTGGGGTTTTTTTACTGGAATGAAATTTTATGAATAAATGGCTACAAGTTAAGCTATGAGGAGTTCTTTTCTCCTTTACTTATAAACCCTGTCTGGCTACATCACTGATGAGAGGTGTCTGCATTGGTGGTTACATCTCGACATCGATGGCGAGAGGCGTCAATATGGGTGGATACATCTTTCTGCTTATCTGACACCTGTCATGGGTGTCTGATGAATCTGTTGAGTAGGACCTAAACTGGTGGAAGACGGTACTTTCTATTCTTGTCACTGAATTTTTTTCATCACTGTGCACTTGATTGAAGAATCGTCGGTGGTGGCTGTTTTTGGACATTATTGAAAATTTATATTCACATTTTAACATTATTTGACCACACCTTTTTTTTAACCTTTTTATTTGTATTTTTCTTCACATTTTTAATATTTATACATTTGAGCGCGGTATGAAATGAATTTATTAATTTATTTTGAATGTGTGCAAAGGACCCGGTTCTCTTCCTGAGAATTGAAATCTGCCATTATTACAATCATGAGCTACAAATTAACCTAAAGCTTCTGTCATTTTTATCGACTGCAGTAGGATTAATATCTATAGTTAGGTTTACCGATGTTTTAACTTTACCTAACGCATGTTCTCAACAACATGGAGATGCTTAGCCACTGGTTAACCATGGTGGTTATCTGGAAATGTTCCTCTTGATTTTCTTAGTGCTCATGTGACCATCGTGTCCTCTTCTCATTTTTTTCATCTGTGTATTTAGCAGTTTGCCTAGAGTTTAGCCTCAACCCCAAAGTGTGTTATGGCATCTAAGGTGCCTCAGTCCTAATCGGGGGGGTCCAGAACACCATTTATTTTCTGTGGAATACTACTATACTGTGTGATGTCATTTAATCACTTTATTCTCCAGATCCACAGAGCCTCATCGCACATAATTGAGCCGGCTGCAGAGTCTGATAACCCGATCCGATTCACCTCCGGGTTGGTCATCGCTCTGGATGTAGATGCCACATTGGAGCATGTTCAGGAGCCACAGAGCTCTGTGAAAGTCCAGGTACGATCGTATGCAATGGGATGACTATGTTGAGGGCATTATTTATGTTCATGTACCAGGAAGACAGCCGTTTTTTTGTGATATTAACTGGTGGTGGAAGTAGCGGAGAGACAAGGGAAAGAAAACGCGAGCAGGACCCTCATTCTATCCATCATAGGTCTGACCTGTCCTGAAGAATGACAGAAGATGACTATTACCGTATATACTCGAGTATAAGTCGAATTTTTCAGCACATTTTTTTGTGCTGAACGTGCCCCCCTCGACTTATACTCGAGTCAAGCACTTTTCTGCAGCAAAAAATTTCATTTTCTGAACCGACTTTGGGGCCCTGTATCTCAGAGCCACTTAGTGCTAGGAACCCCAAATTTGGTGTGCAAACCCAGTGGAACTGGTACCACAACATATCCAAAGCTGAAGTTCCTAACACTAAGTGGCCCCAAAATCGGTTCGGAAAATGTCATTCTCTGCTGCAGAAAAGTGCTTGACATTTTCTGAACTGATTTTTGGGGCCCTGTATCTCGGGGCCACTTAGCGCTAGAAACCCCAGCTTTGGAAATTTTATGGTGCTAGTTCCACTGGGTTTGCACACCAAATTTGGGGTTCCTAGCACAAAGTGGCCCCGAAATTCGGCCAACTGTGTCCATCTGCAGCAATGTCATTTCGGGACCCTTTGGGTTCAGAGACCCCAAATTTTGGCTCCAGCTAGGGGGCATCTAGGAACCCTTAACTACCGAATTTGAAGTTCAGGGGACCTATGGCTGCAAATGGGCAAAGGGAGGCATGCAAATGGGAACAGTGATGCTGCAAATTGGCATTGTGACCCTCTTTTCCACTTACAGTAGCTGTGCATTTCTCACCCTCGTCTTATACTCGGGTCAATACGTTTTTCCCATTTTTTTTTTTGTGGTAAATTAGGGCCTCGACTTATACTCGGAACGACTTATACTCGAGTATATAGGTAAGTCTATATTGTGCCTTTATTGTGTGTTGCCCGTTTCTCTGCAGTAGACACCAGCTGTTGGGACAAAGAGACCTCTTCTCGTGATCATGACAGGAACATAAGCACTTTGCTTGACATCTAGGTAGTTGTAAATGGGACTCTGAAAAGATTAATTTAGAAAGCACCACTTGTAAAACACAAAGCTCTGTCTAAGATTCTTAAAGCCCAATTGTATTAACAACTTCCATTATTATAGATAAAGCCCTGCCCCTACCAAGATGACCATCTCACAATATAGAACAATCAAGGTACACTATATTACCAAAAGTATTAGGACGCCTGCCTTTACACGCACATGAACTTTAATGGCATCCCAGTCTTAGTCCGTAGGGTTCAATTTTGAGTTGGCCCACCCTTTGCAGCTATAAGGCTGGGTT
This sequence comes from Aquarana catesbeiana, assembly GCA_037953035.1. Classification (NCBI taxonomy): domain Eukaryota; kingdom Metazoa; phylum Chordata; class Amphibia; order Anura; family Ranidae; genus Aquarana; species Aquarana catesbeiana. The sequence goes on from JBBHAA010001935.1 coordinate 168,207, forward strand.
CACACTGGAACACGCAGCCGCTCAGAGCAGGAGTCTGGTGTGTCTCCATTCACTGTTTCGGGTCCGATTCCAGCCCGAATTTTGGGCTGAAATGGACCAAAAGACGCACACAGGAATCCTGTGCAATTTGCACCGGAGCCGCTGCGGAGATGTGTGAACCGGCTCCATAGAGAGCTAGTCACAATCTCCTGCTATGCGAATTGGTTGTGGGGAAACCCCGTGTGAACCCAGCCTTACAGCTTCAACTCTTCTGTGAAGGCTGTCCACAAGGTTTAGGAGTGTGTCTATGGGAATGTTTGACCATTCTTCCAGGAAGTGCATTTGTGAGGTCAGGCATTGATGTGGACGAGAAGGCCTGGCTCGCAGTCTCCGCTCTGATTCATCCCAAAGGTGTTCTATCTGGTTGAGGTCAGGACTCTGTGCAGATCAGTCAAGTTCCCCCAGGCGGGACAGCACAAATAAAGAACAATACTTTTGGCAATATAGTGCATCTCCCCTTTCCAATTACAGCCATTGTTCAGGGTGTCTGAATATGGCTGTGCCTAAAAAGACCCAGCACACTCAGTAATGTACATAGACCTCTTCTGTTATGCTTCCCTCTCTTTATCTGCAGTATAAGTCTGAGGACACTTGTGCTAAGGGGTGTGGCTTTTTACCCAGCTCTGCCACCATAGACCACTGCAGTGTGAGAACAAGATATATCTCACAGTACAAGACACATAAAGTGGTTCTTAGACCATTCAGGCAGGGTCAGTTGGCCCTCGTTCTAAGACATAAAACGGACAAGTATGTGCACTAGTAAGGACATTCTGGAGATCTGAGGACTCATTCTCCATGGTGTCAATGCAGAAAAGTAGGGCCAAAGGCAAGAGCTGTAATCTTGTAGAAAGAACAGGATTGTCTATACCAGGAGAAACATTCACTGTTGAGTTGTCCAGTTCACTACAGTCTGGGCAACTTAAAAAAGAAAAAAAGTGGCAAAAGCCAGCTGTAGGGCTGGACCTGCTAAAGCAAAGGAGGATTTCAAATCCTTCCATATGTCCCCGCTCCCACGCAATTGTAATCCATCATTGCCAAGTAGGAATCTTCCCCTGCGGGGTACTCACAGGATGGTTGCAGACTGAGAGGGTGTGTCGAATATAAAGGAATAGGAATTGCAATAACCCAGGCGCTAAGGCTGCATTCACACCTGAGCAACGCGTTTTGAGTGTTTTTTTGAGCGTTTGTATTCGCGTTTTTGTGTACAGCATTTTTGAAGTGTTTTTTAGCTTCTGCGTTTTTTAATTGGCCAATAGAGAAAAATTATCATCCATTTCATCATTTGTTGCTATGTTTTTCAGCGTTTTAAATTTTTCATTTGCTTTTATTTATACATTTTTTACATTTTGTTTTGTAAGGTGTTAAGGGTTAGGGTTTAAGGCTTAGGGGTTAATTTATTGAATTATTTATTTTGTTAGGTTGTTGGTTAATATTAATGTTGGGGTTTTTATCAATATATTTTGTTTATTTTTGTTTTTAATATTTATTTTTGTATTATTTATTTTCATTTAATTATTGCATTTGAGCAGAAACACGCTTAAAAACACGCAACAAGATGCACTAAAATGTTCAAAAACCGCCCAAATCAAGCGTTTAAATGCATTTCTATGGAACAAAAAAATGCTTCAAATACGCACCAATCTGCCCGATTTGAGCTACAAAAAAAGCTCCAGAACTTTTCTGAGCTTCAGGCGACTTGTAGTGGGAATGTGAACCAACTCCATAGAGAGTAATTACATTTTTTTCCTCCCAGCCGGCTGTCACCCGCACGGAGTAGTCACCGGAGGAGGGGGAGGAGAGCAGCAGGTGGATGGAGTCGTGGGTTTTCTGGCTGGCCCTGCATGCCTGCAATGGAAGCGGTGTGGCTTTTCAGTAGGCATAAGGGCGGCCCAACTCATTAAGCCCCGTGTCACCCCCTCTGGTGGGTGTGGACCGCACCCCCCCTAGCGATGCCACTGGTACTTTCTGATTCGCAACCAGAAATTGTTTCCCTACACCTTCTTGCAACTTTACAGTCACAACTGATGGTCATCTTCTTCACCTTTTTTAGGAAGACTTAGAAGGACTTTCCAAATCTTACAAGGGGCCCTTGTTGGTTTGGGGACACGTCAACAGGGACAAGTCCCATCATGACCTTAAAACAGCTTTCCTAACTGCTACAGTAACTAGGCTTCTGCTGGGTCTCCTGTAGATCTGCTACTATATCTCTCATATTATTATACAGGATTTATATAGCACCAACAGTTTATAAAATGAAGGCAGACCGTACTATTACATTATTATTATTTATCCCTATCTATTCAAACATCAAAGTCCCTACATTATTGAAAAAAATCACCACACTCTATGGTGCCAGTTCATTAGCCCCCCCAATCCCACCCTGAACATTCCTATCCCAGGATGCCTTGGAGACCTTTTACTACAGGATTCCTAAATTTAATTCTTTGAACCATATGCCCAAATTCTGATACTCACTCTTTTCTCTTTTGGTTAATCCCACATCCTTTTCAGGTTCCCCCAACAGTTAGGTACATTCTAACTACTATATTGGGTGCTCCTGCTTCCCCGGGGGCATGCGAATCTCTCCCCCCCCCCTATACTCTGCAATCTATTATGTGAGTTAGTTCCCACCTAGTGTGATGATAGGGAACTCTATCCTGGAACTTGTTCCTTTTCCTCATCTTGCAACTTCTGTTTGTAATTGCCAAACACCTATCCTTTGGTACCCTTCAGGTCTTAGTTCGGCCTTGCGTGTCCCCTTTTTTAATTTTTTTGCACCTTGACTCTCTTTGCAAAAAAGGTGTACTGTGACCTTCTGTGTCCTTCCTGGGGTCTTCTTTGGTACGCTTTCCCCTTAAGAGGTCCTCTGTAAAGGCGGAGTCTTTTTCTCTCCACTACCCTTGGCAGCTCTAGTTCTGCCTTGGTTCTTCCTGTTTTTTTCGGAGCCCCCTCTTTCTTATTTTACATGAGGACAAATTAGCCTGGAAGCCAGTCCTACTGCTTTCCATGGTGCTCTTATCACCTTGCGTGGGAATGTCATTCTCCCTCCCAATTTCCAGCCTTGAAGGCATGTCAAACAATTTACGATTCACCTTGTGAGTGGATGGGGTCAGGATTGTCATTTTTGGCTGAGAGCTGCATCTTTCCCTGGGAACTCGTCCCTCGTTTCCTCACAGGGTGGTCCATCTATGGCAGGGGTCCTCCATACTTTCTAAAGAAAGGGCCAGTTTACTATCCTTCAGACTTTATGGGGGCCGAACTGTGGCCAGTGGGAATAGACAGTGTCTCCGGCTCTGCAGTCAGTGGAAGGAAAAAAAAAATACATAGCACCTGTGGTCAGTAGGAGGAGGAATAGTGCCCCATCATTGGTGTCAGTAGGAGCAATAGTGCCCCATTGTTGCTGCCAGTGGAAGAAATAGTACCCCACTGCTGGTGTCAGTCAGAGGACTAGTGCCCCATCATGGGTGTCAGTGGGAGGAATGGCGCCTCATTGTGGGAGGAATGGCGCCTCATTGTGGGAGGAATGGCGCCTCATTGTGGGAGGAATGGCGCCTCATTGTGGGAGGAATGGCGCCTCATTGTGGGAGGAATGGCGCCTCATTGTGGGAGGAATGGCGCCTCATTGTGGGAGGAATGGTCCCTTATTGTGGGAGGAATGGTCCCTTATTGTGGGAGGAATGGTGCCTCATTGTGGGAGGAATGGTGCCTCATTGTGGGAGGAATGGTGCCTCATTGTGGGAGGAATGGTGCCTCATTGTGGGAGGAATGGTGCCTCATTGTGGGAGGAATGGTGCCTCATTGTGGGAGGAATGGTGCCTCATTGTGAGAGGAATGGTGCCTCATTGCGGGAGGAATGGTGCCTCATTGCGGGAGGAATGGTGCCTCATTGCGGGAGGAATGGTGCCTCATTGTGGGAGGAATGGTGCCTCATTGTGGGAGGAATGGTGCTTCATTGTGGGTGTCAGTGGCAGCAATAGTGCCTCACGTTAGTGGAAAGAACAGTGCCCCAAGGACCGGATAAAGGCAAGCAAAGGGCCGTGTCTGATCCGCGGGCCACGGTTTGGAAACCACTTTTCTGTGGGATTCCTAGCTCCTCTTCCACCTGCTGAGTTATTTTGCCTTCTGTTCTTGAGCTTTTTACAACATCTAGCATCTTTTTTTTTTTCCTCAAGTTGCAGAACCACCACTTGATCTCAAAATCTGTTTTTGCCAGATCGCTATTTGAGCTTCTGCTGATGCACACTTTGGCAGCAAAGTGCTTCTGCTGTCAGCTCTCTGTTTTTGTCCATTGACCCTTTGTTTTTTTTTTTTGTGGGTCTGTTGCTGCTATTTCGGCTTTTGTGCCCTCCCGTCTATACCGAGCTATACCGCAGATGGACACCGGCGGCAAAAAGCGCCCTGAGGCAATTCAGTTTGCATAGGTAGCGCTATACATGTCACTCATTCATTCATTCATTCATTCCTGTCGACTCATTGTCCCATGGGAAGTCCCATGGTCTCTAAATCTATTCCTGTGTCCTTTTCCTGGATGATTAGGATAATAGAGATTTTGTACGGACCTGTACATTCCATATTCTGGAGTACAGTACAGGACACGGGTCTCTCCCCACTTTCCTCTGTGATATTCATATTGCTTGCTAACAAACTGGAGCCTCGCAGAGTCGGCTGCGTTATATAGATATGCCAGGGTAACAGCATATAAGCCGTGGTTTTAAGAATCGATTCCTGTGTTCTGCATTGTACTCCAAGGTATGGCATTTACAGGTATGTCAAAATCTTATTTTCAAAGCATTCACAAGCAAAAATCAATAATGAGTATATCATTTTGAGTTTTCAGTAGACTGGCTCCTTTAATAAATGTAAGCCTCCTTAGAGGGGTCTGAGAAGTGTATTTGTATATATGCATTCATCCTTGTAAAGTGCCCTTGTCTTTCCTCCTCCAGGTCGTTTACCCAGATGGACAGATTCAAATTATCCACCCTAAACCAGCAGATTTCCGGAACCCGGGCCCCGGCAGACACCGGCTGATCACGCAGGTTTATCTGTCTCACACGGCATGGACAGGTAATCAGCAGGATCATCACATGCACAGAGAGGGCCTTATTTATGTTTGAGGGGAGTGTTGTTTCAGTCTCTCTTGTCCATAGCAGCCTTTGTAATTTCCCTGTGGGACAATCTGCTGTAAATTACTTGGGTGCAACACATGTATAACAATATAAAAAATACCGCTGCAGGTCAGTCCGCTCTTATCCACAAACACTGCTAGGTTCCTGTCCAGCTCGTTGCAGAAGATCTGTACAATAGAACAATAGATGATGGCACTCCAGCATTAAATCCAAATTCTTTAGTTCCGTCCATTAACCACTTCCCATCCAGACCAATTCTGAGTTTCTCTCCTACATGTAAAATTCATATTTTCCATTTTTTTGCTAGAAAATTACATAGAACCCCCAAACATTATATATGTTTTTTTTTAGCAAAGACCCTAGAGAATTCAATGGCGGTCGTTGCAACTTTTTATCTTGCATGGTATTTGCGCAGCAATTTTTTGAACACGTTTTTTTTGGAAAAAAAAAAGTTTCATGCTTAAAAAAACCCAAAACATTAAAGGTAGCCCAATTTTTTTGCATAATGTAAAAGATAAAGCTACGCCGAGTAAATAAATACCTAACATGTCACGCTTCAAAATTGCACACGCTCGTGGAATGGCGCCAAACTTCGGTACTTAAAAATCCCCATAGGTGACGCTTTAAAATTTCTTACTGGTTACATGTTTTGAGTTACAGAGGAGGTCAAGGGCTAGAATTATTGCTCTCGCTCTAACATTCACGGCGATACCTCACATGTGTGGTTTGAACACCGTTTTCATACGTGGGTGGGACTTGCGAATGCCTTTGCTTCTGCGTGCGATCACACGTGGACCAGGGTGCTTTAAAAATTTTTTTTTTTTATTGTTAATTTTACTATAATAATAATAATAAAAAAAATAATTTTGATCACTTTTATTCCTATTACAAGGAATGTAAACATCCCTTGTAATAGGAATATGACCGGTCCTCTTTACAGTGAGATATGAGGTCAATAAGACCCCACATCTCACCTCTAGGCTGGGAAGCCTGAAATAAAAAAAATAAACGATCTCGGCTTCCCAGCCGAGGCGGCGCCTTTTTTTTTAATGCAGGGTCCGGGCATGATGTCATAACATCGCGCCCGACCTCCGAACGATCATAGAGACTCCGGTGACCATCTGGTCCGCCGGAAATCTTTATGGTCACCATCCAGGGCCGGCAGGTTCTGTCTCCGACTCACCGATGGAAGCGGTGAGTCTTTAGAAGCATCGGAGGGAGTGGGGGGGTGTTCCCTCTCGCCGCCTGAAAGAATGGTCAAGCGGTGGAACAGCCGCTATGATCATTCTTATGATGCAGGGAATCGCCTGCTGAGAAATACGATATCTGAATGATGCCTGTAGCTGCACTCAGCATTCAAAAGCTCAAAGCACCAGATCACTAAATCTAATACACGTCTCACGATCACAGCGCTTTTTCAAAAAAAAGCATCCATGAGCATTAAAAGCATAAGCGACCTTGCTACCTGTTGTACACCGTTTTAATGGAAATAAAGAGTTTAGGTTTAATGCTGGAATGTCATCATCCGTTGTTCTATCGTGCAAACATATTGTTCTGCAATATGGCAACTGAATTATGTCAGAACTAAATATGGAATGCCCAATTTAGGCAGGAAGGCCTACAATAAAATATCGTTTAAATGTATTTTGAACCCAAGCTGCAATACAGTGAGGGGAAAAAATATTTGATCCCCTGCTGATTTTGTACGTTTGCCCACTGATCAGTCTATAATTTTAATGGTAGGTTTTTTTAACAGTTAGAGACAGAATAACAAAAAAAAATATCCAGAAACACGCATTTCAAAAAAGTTATAAATTGATTTGCATTTTAATGAGTGAAATGAGTATTTGATCCCCTATCAATTAGCAAGATTTCTGGCTTCCATGTGTCTTCTATATAGGTAACAAGCTGAGATTAGGAGCACTCTCTTAGGCCGGGTTCACACTGGTATGACAAACGCAAAAAAGGTTTCCCTATGAGAGCCGTCTTAACTGGTCCGACTTTGAAAATGCTCCCTGCACTACTTTGGTCCGACTTTGATCCTACTTCAGCCCATTGAATAGTCGGATCAAAGTCGGATCGCCGTCTTAACTGATCCGACTTTGGCATGCGACTTGTGCTCTGATGATCTTGAAGGGGAACCCGGTGGAAAACTGAAAAAAAAAAAAAAAACGGCATGGGTTCCCCCTCCAAGAGCATACCAGGCCCGTCGGTCTGGTATGGATCTTAAGGGGAACTCCTACGTGAAAAAAAACGGCACCCCCAAAATTCATACCAGACCCTTATCCCGAGCACGCAGGTCGGGAAAGGGGGTGGGTACAAGCGAGCGCCCCCCCCCCCCCCGAACCGTACCAGGCCGCATGCCCTCAACATAGGGGGTGTGGGCGCTTTGGGGCAGGGGGGCCCTGCGCCCCCACACCCCAAAGCACCTTGTCCCCATGTTGATGAGGACAAGGGCCTCTTCCCAACAACCCTGGCTGTTGTCTGGGTCTGCGAGCGGAGGGTTAACGGCCCCCCACCCAATGTGAATGAGTATGGGGTACATTGTACCCCTACCAATTCACCTAAAAAAAAGTGTCAAAAATCAAACTGCACATAGGTTTTTAAAGTAATTTTATTAAGACAGCTCCGGTGTCTCCTCCGCTGACGTCTTCTGCCTTTGCCGGTCATTCTCCCCTCTCCAGGTCTTCTCCGCTGTCTTCTGCCTCTGCTGGGTCCTCTCGCTCTTTTGCCGTGTCTTCTCCGCTGTCTTCTCTCTCTGTTCTTCTTCCGATGTTGACTCAACGCTCTCTCCCGCTCTAATGCTGAGTGCGCGGTGTGCCACTACTTATATTGACATGAGGCAGGATCACCGGGTGACGTCACTACCCGGGGCATGATGGAGCAGTGACGTCATAATGGACGGGCATCCGGTAACCCCGCCCCATGCCAATATAAGCAGTGGCACACCGCGCACCCAGCATTAGAGCGGGAGAGAGCGTCGAATCAATATCGGAAGAAGAACAGAGGCAAAAGACAGCGGAGAAGACAGCGGACAGAGGGATAAGAACCGGAGAGGGCTAGAATGCATCAGCGGAGAAGAACCAGCAGAGGCAGAAGACGTCAACGGAGGAGACAGAAGAGCTGGAGAGGGGCAAAGTCGGAAGAGACGCCAGAACTGTCTTAATAAATTACTATAAAAACCTGTGTGCTGTTTGATTTCGAGTACCCCATATTCATTCACATAGGTTGGGGGTCGGCATGGCCAGGGTTGTTGGGAAGAGGCCCTCAAGATGGGGACAAGGTGCTTTAGGGTGGGAGGCGCAGGACCCCCCCCTGCCCCAAAGTGCCCACACTTCCCATGTTGAGGGCATGCGGCCTGGTACGGTTCAAGGGGGGGGGGGGGGGGGGGCGCTCGCTTGTCCACATCCCCTTTCCTGACCTGCCGGGCTGCGTGCTCGGATCAGGGTCTGGTATGGGTTTTGGGGGGGTCCCCTTAAAATCCATGCCAGACTGGGAAGGGCCTGGTATGCTCTTGGAGGGGAAACCCATGCCGTTTTTCTTTTTTTTTTTTTTTTAATTTTGGCTGAAGCTCCCCCTAAAGCTTCATACCAGACACAGTGCCTGGTATTGTCGGGGATGAAAGTCGTATCCCTGTTTATTGAAGTCAGACTTCAAGTCGCAGGGCAAAGTCACATCCAAAGTGGTACGACTGTCGTGTCGTACCAGTGTGAACCCGGCCTTAAAGGGAGTGCTCCTGATCTCAACTTTTACCTGTATAAAAGACACAAAAGCAATCAATCATATTCCAATCTCTCCACCATGGCCAAGACCAAAGAGCTGTCCAAGGATGTCAGGGACAAGATTGTAGACCTACACAAGGCTGCAATGAGCTACAAGACCATCGCCAAGCAGCTTGGTGAGAGGATGACAATAGTTGGTGCAATTATTCGCAAATGGAAGAAATGCAAAATAACTGTTAATTTCCCTCGGTCTGGGGCTCCATGCATGATCTCACCTCGTGGAGTTTCAATGATCATGAGGACGGTGAGGAATCAGCCCAGAACTACACAGGAGAATCTTGTCAATGATCTCAAGGCAGCTGGGACCATAGTCCACAAGAAAACAATTGGTTACACACTACGCCGTGAAGGACTGAAAACCAAGAAAGCGCATGTACAGACCCGTCTGAAAATTGCTAATGAACATCTGAATCTTTCAGAGGAGAACTGGGTGAAAGTGTTGTGGTCAGATGAGACCAAAATCCAGCTCTTTGGCATAAACTCAACTCATCATGTTTGGAGGAGGAGGAATGCTGTCTATGACCCCAAGAACACCATCCCCACTGTCATACATGGAGGTGGAAACATTATGCTTTGGGGGTGTTTTTTTGCTAAGGGGACAGGACAACTTCACTGCATCAAAGGGAGAATGGACGGGGCCACGTACTGTCAGATCTTGGGTGAGAACCTCCTTCCCTCAGCCAGGGTATTGAAAATGGGTCGTGGATGGGTATTCCAGCATGGCAATGACCCAAAACACACAGCCAAGGCAACAAAGGAGTAGCTCAAGAAGAAGCACATTAAGGTCCTGGAGTGGCCTAGCCAGTCTCCAGACATTAATCCCATAAAAAATATGTGGAAACACACTGGCCACATATCGAAGATTTACAGTATTTTAGCCTCGACTTCGTAAAAACTGTTTTACATGCAAAAATGGGAACAAGATGTAGAAATCAACTTCGAAGTTGAAGAATGGATTAAAATGACACAATGTACATCCAGATCATATATCAATACCTCGTTGATGGAGGCAAACTATAAAGTCTTAATGAGGTAGTATATGGTCCCAGCGAGGTAGCAACCTTTGTTCCGGGAGCCTCCCCACAGTGCTTCAGGGGCTGTACCATAGACGGCACTTTAAGTGTAATTACTGAGAGTCTGGGGTAAATTCCCGAGAGTACACACAGCGTAAGCAGTGTGCTACTCCCAGCTGTTTAGGAACCACAAAACCCAGCATGTCCATTTATAGCTATGGAGCTGAGGGGTGACCATGATGGATATGTCCAAAAGTGTGAAGGTTCTGGTTGCGAATTTACAATTTCATATATTCACTGACTCAAGTGAATCTCACTAAATCACCTCTGCAGGCACTGCTGGGACACCCAGTGGAGGGAACATCAAAACATATGAAGAGACTCATTGCCTCCATATTTGTAGCAGCAAGAATATCAATTGCCAAATCTTGGAAATCCCCAACGATTCCTTTTCACTTGCTAAAATCTAAGCTGTCATGGATAATGGTGAACGAATGGCTTTCGGCAATTCTAAACGATAAGATAGCTTTGTTTGACAAAATATGGGACCCCTGGATTAATTACCTCTCGGCTATATAATGAGATGGGATTGGCTCGGGAGTACTTTTCTCCAGGGCCAGAGTGCACCCTTCTCCACTATTTCCTATTCTTCTCTCTATCATTCCTTTCCTCTCTCTCTCTTTTCTTTGAACTTGAATTTGCTTCTAAGGGCCCATGGACCAATTATGGCCCCTGGGTCCACCCAGAAGTTAAATTAGTAGGTTGCACCTAGTAGTGGTGACAGGGGGAGATGAGTTCCCCCCCACGGTTCCCCATGCACCACCTAGAGGGGTGTTTTTTTTATTCTATTTTTTTTCGGTTTAGGTCTGACCATACTATATAAACCTAAAATAAGGACAATGATACGCAAAACCTCACATAAATACAAGATAATTTGTGATGTAAGCGACTCAGAACCGAATTGTTGAATGTACCATTACTTCGTATTACGATGGTAAATATTGATCTTGTACTTGTTAAAAAATTTCTGAATAAAAATATTGGAAAAGAAAATATGTGGAGAGAGCTGAATGTTCGAGTTACCAAACGTCAGCCTCAAAACGAGAGGATCTGAAATGAGGAGTGGGACAAAATGCCTCCTGAGATGTGTGCAAACCTGATGGCCAACTACAAGAAACATCTGACCTCTGATTACCAACAAGGGTTTTGCCACCAAGTACTACCCTGTTTCCCCGAAAAAAAAGACCTAGCGTGATTGTCGGTGATGGCTGCAATATAAGCCCTACCCCCCCAAATAAGCCCTAGTTAAAGTCCTTGTAGGTCTTATTTTTCAGGGTAGGGCTTATTTTCGGGAAAACAGGGTAGGGCTTGTTTGGGGGGTAGGGCTTATATTGCAGCCATCACTGACAATCACGCTAGGTCTTATTTTCGGGGAAACAGGGTAAGTCATGTTTTGCGAAGGTGTCAAATACGTATTTCACTCATTTAAAATGCAAGTTTATTTATAACTTTTTTTTAAATGCCTTTTTCTGGATATTTTTGGTTGTTATTCTGTCTCTCACTGTTAAAATAAACCTACCATTAAAATTATAGACTGATTTCTTTGTCAGTGGGCAAACGTACAAAATCAGCAGGGGCTCAAATACTTTTTTCCCTTTACTTCTTGTTCAGTGATTTGAGCACTTCTATGAGCCATGACAAGTCATCTCCCTCCTATCCTATAGTTTATAGTTTCCATTTGCTACTTACCACAGATTTGGAAGTAAATTCTATTCCTTGCCTTGCTGTAATCCAAGATCATAAATCTATATAAAGATTATATATTAATCTAGCAGTACACTATTATATTAGGCAGGCTTGCATATGCAAGGTCCTCTTTAAGTGTAATTACTGAGAGTCTGGGGTAAATTCCCGAGAGTACACACAGCGTAAGCAGTGTGCTACTCCCAGCTGTTTAGGAACCACAAAACCCAGCATGTACATTTATAGCTATGGAGCCGAGGGTTGGCCAAGCCTGACGTACAGGTTGCATTAACCACTTGTTGACTGCAATACATTGCGGTTTGCAAGTGGTTTACTGGGATTATGGCTGAAGATATCCGCCATAACCCCGGTATTGTTTTTATCAGACGGCGGCTGGCTTTCTCTTGAAAGCGTTCCGAGCCGCTGGAACGCTTTCAGAAACTGCGTGTAACCCAAATCCCCCCCCCCCCCCCCCCCCCAATGGCTGCGCTGCTATCAATCTATCCAATCAAGAGCCGACAACCCCAGGTAGCGGAAGCACGTGTCTCCGCTGGGTGAAGTTCCAGGACTCAGGTAAGTAAAACCGAGGGGGGCTGCTGGGGTGTCCTGGTCACTGCCAGGTGAAAAAACACAAAGCTTTACAACCCCTTTAATGTGTTGGGGGTTCTAAGCAATTTTCTAGTAAAAAAAATACTGATTTAAACTTGTAAACAAAAAGTGCCAGAAAAGGCCTGGTCTTCAAGTGGTTTATTAGATGGAAGGTTGCAGTCTGTGAGGATCAACCTTGCAGTTTTCCTTTTTTGTTCTCTCTCTATATATTACTGTAACTATATATCCTTCCCTTGACATTACGTCTTCTGTTTTTATCTTATTCTCGCAGAGCCGTGTCAGATCGAAGTACGACTCCTACTTGCCTACAGCTCCAGCCGCAGCAAAATATTAAACCGATCGTGTAAGCCAGCGTGGGGCGAGAGCACAGACACCCTGCCTGCCCTGGACAGCACCACCGAAGGCACTATTCCCTTCAGCAAACCCGTTAAAGTCTTCTTGATGCCCAAACCCGCCAGGCGGTGACATATATTTAGAGATGGGTATCTTTATTGTAGGGTAACCAGGGAATACGGACTCCCAACCCTGGTGGTAGCACAATGTAGTTCTGTGACAACGATCCATCTCGATTTTCTTGTCACGTGTGATGCTGTTCTGCAAGATTGAATCTTGCCACAGTCACTGGAATAAATGAATATGGTTGGAGGAAGAACGGACACACAGGCCGATGCTGGTCATCTTGGGATGTATATGAAAGAGGTTCTCCAGGAACTAGTCAGTAATTCACAGACCTTGGCTCATTACGGGAAACCTGCACTGCAATACATGTTTAGGCAACCACTGCTCACCTTTTAAAAAAATGCTAGTTTGCTGGCTGGCATGCTGACCCAGTGGTGCCAATACTTTTGGTCCCTCACCCATAAGAAGTATGAAGATGAGGAATCCTTTAGCAAAGAATGACCAGACAACTAGCTCAGAAGGAGAGGTCAGAAAATATATACATTGAATATCGGAGGTTTCCTTTAAAGCAAAAAAAAAGAAAAAGATACGGCAAAATGTTTATACCGACCTATCCTGTCGCTCATTTTGGAATCTTCACTCCTTTTTAATAGTTCTTTTTTTTTTTTTGCCTCCAGCAGAATCTCCATAATGTGAAACCTTTTTTTATTTGGGATGCTTTCAATTCCACTTAAGAACCAATGGCTGTGTGGGGTCTGAGCCCTTCTTTCAGATCAGCCCTTCTGAGACAGATAGGTTGTTGGGGTTGGTACTTACCTTTCTGGTGACCTGTGTTTTTGAAAAGCCACTGCATTTTAGCTCCCCATCTGCTGCAAGTATTCAGGCATCTAAAGCCTCGTACACACGATCAAAGTTTCCGAGGGGAAATGTTTGATGACAGGCTGTTGGCGGAAAATCCGACCGTGTGTACGCTCCCTCAGACAATTGTTGGCCAACTTTCCGCGGACAAATGTTGGATGGCAGGTTTATAGATTTTCCAAGGACAAATGTCTGTTGTCGGATTTTCCTATCGTGTGTGTACACAAGTCCGTCGGACAAAAGTCCAAAGTACAAACATGCATGCTCGGAAGCAAGGACGAGCCAGAAGCGGTCGGTCTTGTAAATTAGCGTTCGTTTAACATTTGTGATGCGCCGAATTATGAAATATCCAAATGCAGCGCACAATTCTCTTCTTCTTTAATGGGATAATAATGAAGCTGGTGATACTGATGGAGTTATTGCAAATGCATTTTCTAAGCCTTTTTATTTCTAGTGATATCAAGAATAATATTATGGGGTTTGTTTTTTTGTTTTTTTTTTTATTTGGGCAAGTTACCACAACACCATTATCCTGTAGTTTTTAAGATCAAAGATACAACTATGTTGGTGTCTCTTGTCAATTTTACATTGTATTTTTAAAATGTAACTGCCTACTCCCAAACTGTCATTTGAAGTAAAACACATAGCCAAGTATTATTCTCCACTATTTTTTTTATTGCGCATTAAAAAAAGAAAACAAATAAAATTAGACATGCTATCTGCCAATAGAACTTAACCAAAAAGTGCATTCTATGCATCCAAAAATATAGAAATTATACCAAACCAAATCATTATTATTCAACCAAAAAAGTAATGTCAAATCAATAACTCCAGGGCCAATAAATAACACGTTATCTCCTCCGATTCCGCAACATGGCTGGTTGACGAACGGCCGTTCAGTAATGAACTGAAAAGTGACAATCAACACTCACAAAACTTCTACGAACATGAAATTAACAGAAGGAGCCCAAAGGGTGGCGCTAAAGAGCTGAAAAACAACGCAGTACGTCACTACGTTCGTATTTGTTGGCCAACAATTGTGTGCCGTGTGTGTATGCAAGACAAGTTTGGGTCAACGCCCTTCGGACAAAAGTCCATGGTTTTGTTGGCCAACAATCCGATTGTGTGTATGAGGCTTAATACTTGTTCCCTCCTTCCACCCCATCCAGCTGTTGTGGTTTCTCCAGCTGACCTGTAGTGGCATACAAGTGGACAAGGAGGAACCACAGTAGCCGGGGGGGAGGAATTATTGTACACAACCGAAAGTGTAGAATACTTGCAGCAGCTAGGGAGCAGAGATGTGGGTTATTTTTTAAAACAAGCCCCCCCCCCCCCATAAAAATAAGTATAAAAACGCCTTTGTTTTGTGTCTTGTAGAAGCGGAGGGTCTGTATTCAGGTTAACACCCTTCAGACCATGATTACATGGTAAAAGTTTTTATTTCTTTCCTGGGGGACCTTTCAACTTTTGTAAAATAAAATATTGCATTGTATAAAACACCATTTTTAATTTTCTTTTCCTCATAACATGGTTTCATGTGCATTGCCACATAGAAAACAAGAGTGATAAAAGTTTTCCTGTAGCCAGAGGGAACTGCATTTTAGGCTGTGATCCCATGTCGGGGGTCTAGAACAGGGGTCTCCAAACTTTTCAGACTTGAGGAGGGCAGCATTGTGGCCACCAGGGGCAGAAAATGTCACAGGCCCGGCATGAGTGAGAATAAATATGGCCTTAGGGTTGGTGGTCAATAGGAGTAGAAGTACTGTCCCTATTAGTAGCAGGAATAGTATCCCCTCATTGGTATTGGTGGAAGGAATAGTGCCCCGTTGTTGGTGTCAGTGGGAGGAATAGTGCCCAAAGGGCCGCGGTTTGGAAACCCCTGGTCTAGAAAGATGCTTTGGAGCTCCTTATTGCTGACTCCATCTGTGCCAAGATAGTTTCCAGTCTTTGCACCCTGCCGCACTAGAGAGTGAAAACATGGGGTTGATTTACTAAAACTGGAGAGTGCAGAATCTGGTGCAGCTCTGCATAGAACCCAATCGGCTTCCAGGTTTTATAGTCAAAGCTTCATTGAACAAGCTGAAGTTAGAAGCTGATTGGCCACCATGCACAGCTGCACCAGATTTTACATTTTCCCGCTTTAGTAAATCAACCTCAATGTGTATTGCTGCTGGGGTATCTATATATACATTGAGGTTGATTTACTAAAACTGAAGAGAGCAAAATCTGGTGTAGCTGTGCATGGAAACCAATCCGCTTCTAACTTCAGCTTGTTCAATTAAAATGGTTGTAAACCCTTTACAACCACTTTTTGTTACAGGTAAGCCTATAATAAGGCTTACCTGTAGCTACACTGGATATCTCCTAAACCTGCATGGTTTAGGAGATATCCTCTCTATTTGCATGTGCCGACGTCATCGGCACATGCGCACTGAAGCAATGGCAGTACGTGCCGTTGCTTCAGTTAGACTGTGCCGTTACCGGCGGCTCCCGCGCGCATGGGCGGAAGTGACGTCATCGCGGCTCAGGCCAATCACAGCGTTGGAGCCGCAATACCCGGAAGTAACTCTGGGGAGAAATGTCGCTGGCCGGTGCTGTGTACGGGCACCACAGCGGGGGCTTCGATCTCAAGTAATTCATAAAGGGCTAGTATGCTATTCATACTAGCTCATTATGCCTTTGTCTTGTGGGTTTTGTTTTTTTTTTTATAGGGTTTACAACCACTTTAAGCTTTGACAATAAAACCTGGAAGCTGATTGGTTTCTATGCAGAGCTGTGCCAGATTTTGCACTCTCCAGCTTTAGTAAATCAACCCCATGAAGTCTTCGAACCTTCTGCACGGTGTTGGCTGGAGAGAGCTCACTATGATCCATTTGGATGTATCCTTGAGCGTTTCGGGATACTGGAGCAGTAAATAAGAGGACTGTGTATAGGCACAGCGAAGTGCTCACCTTGATATTGCTTTGACTTAGAAGGCCACAGGTTCACTTTAATGTGGTTTCTACTTTGCAGATAACATGCAGCATCTCCCACAATGGCCGATAATATTTATTAGCTAGCATCAACAGCATCCTGACAAATTGGTAATTTATTGATCTATCTGTAGTATGAAAGATGTATATTTTACTGAAAAGCTTTTGTATTACTTAAATCTGGACTATTTTCTGTCTGTATGATCTTTTATCTTGTTTTTAACATATAAATATAATTCAATACAAAGTCATCTTGTACCAGTTTATTAGGCATATGTTCGCAATCCCCTCACATCACCGAAAGCTGAATTCCAGGCATAGCGAAGATAATGCAGCAATATGCTTACGCTCTACAGAATCTTTCTTGTTTCCTCCATAGTCTGTTCCATTCACTTTTTTGTTGTTTTCTATAACTTGCTGCAGCAGGGTCCTAGGATGCGGACTTCCTGTTCAGATAGCCATCTATCCTAGCAGGATGTTGGGTGACCAGTCACATGAATGCCCCTTGCAGTTGGGCAGCGCTGACTTTAATTTAGTGTTAGGAACCCATCTCTGGACACTTCTGCCATCCACCTAACTCCGCCTCTCCCTGCTTAAAGTGATTGTAAAATTTAGTGTTTGGTTTTTTTTTTTTTTTTTTCAATAAAAAAAAACAAATATGTTATACTTGCCTCCTCTGTGCAGTTGGTTTTGCACAGAGCAGCCCTGATCCTCCTCTTCTCTGGTCCCTCTTCAGCTCTTTTGGCCCCTCCCTCCCTCCCTCTGAGTGTCCCCACAGCAAGCACCTTGCTATGGGGGCACCCGAGCCAAGCTGCAGCTCCGTGTATCCGTTCAGATTCAGTTGTGGCTCTGCCCCGCCCCCTCTCTCTCTCTCTCTCTCTCATACTCTCTCTCTTTCTCTTTCTCTCTCTCTCTCTTCTCTCCCTCTCTTCTCTCTCTCTCTGTCTCTCTTTCTTTCTCTCTCTCTCTCTCTCTCTCTCTCTCTCTCTCTCTCTCTCTCTCTCTCTCTCTCTCTCTCTCTCTCTCTCTTTTCTCCCTCTCTCTTTTCTCCCTCTCTCTTTTCTCCCTCTCTTCTGTCTCTCTCTGTCTGTCTCTGTCTCTCTCTCTGTCTGTGTCTGTCTGTCTCTCTCTCTGTGTCTCTCTCTCTGTCTGTGTCTGTCTCTCTCTGTCTCTGTCTGTGTCTGTCTCTCTCTCTCTCTTCATTGGCTAACTGAAAGCTGTGGGAGCCACTGGCGCCACTGCTGAAGTCTCAGCCAATGAGGAGGGCCGATGCAGTCGTGGACATAGCTGGCTAGAGATGGGTTCAGGTAAGGATTAGGGGGGGCTTCTACACACAGAAGGCTTTTTATCTTCATGCATAGAATGCATTAGAATAAAAAAAACCTTTTGACTTTACAACCCCTTTAACCGCTTGCCTGCACAGGCAGGCAAATGGGTGTACCTGTACGTCCCTTTAAAGTTGCCACCTATCTTGCACGCTCCCGCCGCGGTGTGGAGAGGTAGAACGGGGAGATGCCTATGTAAACAAGGCATTTCCCCATTCTGCCTTATGACATGACAGAGATCACTGATCCCTCACATCGGGAGCAGTGATCGCTCTCATGTCAGTGGAAGTCCACCCCCCCAAAGTTAGAATCACTCCCTAGGACACACTTAACCCCTTGATCGCCCCCTAGTGTTAACCCCTTCCCTGCCAGTCTCATTTACACAGTAATCAGTGCATTTTTATAGCACTGATCGCTGTATAAATGAAAATGGTCCCAAAAAAGTGTCCGATGTGTCTGCCATAATATCGATGTCCCAATAAAAATCGCAGATCGCCGCCATTACTAATAAAAAAAAAAATTAATAATAAAAATGCCATAAATCTATCCCCTATTTTGTAGACGCGATAACTTTTGCACAAACCGATCAATATACGCTTATTGAGATTTTTTTTATTTTTTTATACCAAAAATATATAGAAGAATACATATCGGCCTAAACTGAGGAAAAATTTTTTTTTTATATAAATATATTTTTGGGGGATATTTATTATAGCAAAAAGTTAAAAATATTGCTTTTTTTTTTTTTTTTTTCAAAATTGTCGCTCTTTTTTTTGTTTATAGCGCAAAAAACAAAAACTGCAGAGGTGATCAAATATCACCAAAAGAAAGCTCTATTTGTGGGAAAAAAAGGACGTCAATTTTGTTTGGGTGCAACGTCGCACGACCGCGCAATTGTCAGGTAAAGCGACGCAAGAAATTCTCTGGTCAGGAAGGGGTTAAAAACTTCCGGGGCTGACATGGTTTTAAAGGCTCAAGGTTTTTTTTAACTCCATGTATTCTACACATGGAGGCAAAAAACCTCCTCTGTGCAGCAACCCCCCCCTAATACTTGAGCCACCTCCTCATTGGCTTCTGCTGCTGTCAATCAAAGCCATTGAGCCAATGAGGAGGGAGGGGGTGGGGCCTAGCCACAGCTCTGTGTGTGAATGGACATGCAGAGCTACGGCACAGGAACAAGCATGCTTGGGTGCCCCCATTGCAAGCTGCTTGCTCTGGGGGCATTCGGCCGGAGGGAGGGGCCCGGAGTGCTGACGAGGGACCTGAGAAGAGGAAGATCTGGGCTGCTCTGTGTAAATCCACTGCACAGAGCAGGTGAGTATAACATGATTGTTATTTAAAAAAAGAAAGCCTTTAATATCACTGTCCAGCTTCTTTGCGCACTCTCACACAGCCATGCGCAGGTCATGAAAAAACAAACCCTGTAGAAAGAAAAGAGAGGGGGAGATAATAATAGGGAGAGATTAAATGTACACAAAGAAAGGCGCATATAAAACTGACAATACACAGACCTTTTTTTGGTTCAGCCTGCGGATGGAATTAACAAAATCTAATCGATTCCTCCATCCATGCTAAACCTTGAGGTTGTATGAATCTCCTGCTTTCGGTCTATTGTATTCTGACAGCTGGCCCTGCTGCCTGTCAAAATACTTGACCTGGGCCAGCAGCTCTTTGAATGCAGGTGCTGTTCAGCTGACAAACTTTCATCCAAATCCTTTTTCTTTTTTTTTTTAATTTTCAGCCAAAGGAGGTCTGGTGAAAGAGTGTGCCTTTTCATTCTCTAGGGTCTCTGCAAAATAGTGGGGCAAAAAAACATTTAGTCAGCCGCCAATTGTGCAAGTTCTCCCACTTAAAAAGATGAGGGAGGCCTGTAATTGTCATCATAGGTATACCTCAACTATGAGAGACAAAATTTGGAAACAAATCCAGACAATCACATTGTCTGATTTTTGAAAGAATTTATTTGCAAATTATGGTGGAAAATAAGTATCTGGTCAATATCCAAAGTTCATCTTAATACTTTGTTATATATCCTTTGTTGGCAATGACAGAGGTCAAACGTTTTCTGTAAGTCTTCACAAGGTTGTCACACACTGTTGCTGGTATGTTGGCCCATTCCTCCATGCAGATCTCCTCTAGAGCAGTGATGTTTTGGGGCTGTCGCTGGGCAACACGGACTTTCAACTCCCTCCAAAGGTTTTCTATGGGGTTGAGATCTGGAGACTAGCTAGGCCACTCCAGGACCTTGAAATGCTTCTTACGAAGCCACTCCTTCGTTGCCTGGGCGGTGTGTTTGGGATCATTGTCATGCTGAAAGACCCAGCCACGTTCCATCTTCAATGCCCTTGCTCATGGGAGCAAGTTTGCCCTCAAAATCTCACGATACATGGCCCCATTCATTATTTCATGTACACGGATCAGTCATCCTGTTCCCTTTGCAGAGAAACAGCCCCAAAGCATGATGTTGCCACCCCCATGCTTCACAGTAGGTATGGTGTTCTTTGGTTGCAACTCAGCATTCTCTCTCCTCCAAACACGATGAGTTGTGTTTCTACCAAACAGTTCTACTTTGGTTTCAGCTGACCATATGACATTCTCCCAATCATCTTCTGGATCATCCAAATGCTCTCTAGCAAACCTCAGACGGCCCAGGACATGTACTGGCCTAAGCAGGAGGACACGTCTGGCACTGCTGGATCTGAGTCCCTGGCGGCGTAGTGTGTTACTGATGGTAGCCTTTGTTACGTTGTTCCCAGCTCTCTGCAGGTCATTCACTAGGTCCCCCCGTGTGGTTCTGGGATTTTTGCTCACCGTACTTGTGATCATTTTGACCCCACAGGGTGAGATCTTGCGTGGAGCCCCAGATCGAGGGAGATTATCAGTGGTCTTGTATGTCTTCCATTTTCTAATTATTGCTCCCACAGTTGATTTCTTCACACCAAGCTGCTTGCCTATTGCAGATTCAGTCTTCCCAGCCTGGTGCAGGTCTACAATCTTGTTTCTGGTGTCCTTCGACAGCTCTTTGGTCTTCACCATAGTGGAGTTTGGAGTGTGACTGTTTGAGGTTGTGGACAGGTGTCTTTTATACTGATAACAAGTTCAAACAGGTGCCATTAATACAGGTAATGAGTAGAGGACAGAGGAGCCTCTTAAAGAAGAAGATACAGGTCTGTGAGAGCCAGAATTCTTGCTTGTTTGTAGGTGACCAAATACTTATTTTCCACCATAATTTGCAAATAAATTCTTTCAAAAATCAGACAATGTGATTGTCTGGATTTGTTTCCACATTTTGTCTCTCATAGTTGAGGTATACCTATGATGACAATTACAGGCCTCTCTCATCTTTTTAAGTGGGAGAACTTGCACAATTGGTGGCTGACTAAATACTTTTTTGCCCCACTGTGTGTATGTATGTATGTGTATATATATATATATATATATATATCTATATCTATCTCTATCCAAAAGTAAGGTGGGTTACTTCCTCTGTTCCTCTATTTTTCTGGAGTTCAATATAAACGTTTTTGCATTGGAGAACGTTTCCCCTCCTCACTGTGTAAGTATATATATTATATAAAATCTCACAAAAGTGAGTACACCCCTCACATTTTTGTAAATATTTTATTCTATCTTTTCATGTGACAACACTGAAGAAATGACACTTTGCTACAATGTAAAGTAGTGAGTGTACAGCTTGTATAACAATGTAAATTTGTTGTCCCCTCAAAATAACTCAACACACAGCCATTAATGTCTAAACCGCTGGCAACAAAAGTAAGTACATCCCTAAGTCAAAATGTCCAAACTGGGCCCAATTAGTGTTACAAGGTCTCAGGTGTAAATGGGGAGCAGGTGTGTTAAATTTGGTGTTATCGCTCTCATTGATCACTGGAAGTTCAACATGGCACCTCATGGCAAAGAACTCTCTGAGGATCTGAAAAAAAGAATAGTTGCTCTACATAAAGATGGCCTAGGCTATAAGAAGATTGCCAAGACCCTGAAACTGAGCTGCAGCACGGTGGCCAAGACCATACAGCGGTTTAACAGAAAAGGTTCCACCCAGAACAGGCCTCTCCATGGTCAACCAAAGAAGTTGAGTGAATGTGCTCAGTGTCATATCCAGAGGTTGTCTTTGGGAAATAGACGTATGAGTGCTGCCAGCATTGCTACAGAGGTTGAAGGGGTGGGGGGTCAGCCTGTCAGTGCTCAGACCATACGCCGCACACTGCAATTGGTCTGCATGGCTGTCCTCCCAGAAGGAAGCCTCTTCTAAAGATTATGCACAAGAAAGTGTACAAAAGGATTAAAATTGAATAAACCAAAGAGCTAGATATACGCTATATTGCCAAAAGTATTGGGACACCTTCCTTTACACACACATGAACTTTAATGGCATCCCAGTCTTAGTTTGTAGGGTTCAATATTCGGTTGGCCCACCCTTTGCTGCTATAACAGCTTCAACTCTTCTGGGAAGGCTGTCCACAAGGTTTAGGAGTGTGTCTATGGGAATGTTTGACCATTCTTCCAGAAGCCCATTTGTGAGGTCAGGCACTGATGTTGGACAAGAAGGCCTGGCTCGCAGTCTCCGCTCTAATTCATCCCAAAGGTGTTCTCTCGGGTTGAGGTCAGGAATCTGTGCCAGTCAAGTTCCTCCACCCCACACTCGCTCATCCATGTCTTTATGGACCTTTGTGCACTGGTCCAAATCATTTGGTGGAGGGGGGATTATGGTGTGGGGTTGTTTTTCAAATGGGTTGGGCTTGGCCTCTTAGACCCCATACACAATATTAGATTTTCTGCAGATCGTTGTCTTCAGATTTACCAAAACCATACAATATTAGGGCAAACCTTAACCGCTTGCCGACCAGCCGCCGTCATTATACGGCGGCAGGTCGACGCGAGCCGTCGTAGCTGTACGTCGGCTCCTTTAAGAGGGATAGCAGGCGCGCGTGCACGCTGCACTCGGGTGTCGATGACCGCCGGCCACGAGCAATCGCGGGCACGAGAGGCAGAACAGGGAAGTGTGTGTAAACACACCAATCTCTGTTCTGCGAGGAGAGACAGAACGTGAGTATTTAATAGCTAGGAATCACGATCTGTCATCCCCTCTAGATCAGTCCCCTCCCCCTACAGTTAGAAAAACACACAGGGAACACAGTTAACCCCTTGATCGCCCCCTAGTGTTAACCCCTTCCCTGCCAGGGACATTTATACACTAATCAGTGCATTTTATACACTATTCAGTGCACTGATCGCTGTATAAATGCCAATGGTCCCAAAAATGTGTCCGTCTTAATGTCACAGCCCTGATAAAAATCGCAGATTGCCGCCATTACTAATAAATAAAAATGCTCTAAATCTACCCCCTATTTTGTAGACGCTATAACTTTTGCGCAAACCAATCAATATACGCTTTTTGTGATTTTTTTTTTTTTTATTACCAAAAATATGTAGAAGAATACATATCGGCCTAAACTAAGGAAAAAATGTGCTTTTTAAAAATAATATGGGGATATTTATTATAGCAAAAAGTACAAAATACTGTGTTTTTTTTCAAAATCATTGCTCTTTTTTTATTTATAGCGCAAAAAATAAAAACTACAGAGATGATCAAATACCACCAAAAGAAAGCTCTATTTGTGGGGAAAAAAAGACGTCAATTTTGTTTGGGTGCAACGCCGCACGACCACGCAATTGTCAGTTAAAGCGACGCAGTGCCGAATCGCAAAAAATGGCCGGGTCATTCGCAGCCAAATCTGCTGGGGCTGAAGTGGTTAAGAGTTTCAATTTGTATGCAATCAGGCAGGCCCTGGCACTACATGGGTTTTGGAAAAACTGAAGACAAAACTCTGCAGAAAATCTATTAGTGTGTATGGGGTCTTAGTTCCAGTGAAGGGAACTCTTAAGCCTTCGTACACACGGTACAATTGTTGGCCAACCGAGCGTCTGATTTTTGTCAAAAGGGGCTTGTGATCTTGTCCTGCATACTAACGGTACACAATTGTCGTGCAACAAACACGAACGTAGTGACGTACTATGAGGAATTTTAGCTCTTGAGCGTCACCCTTTAGGCATCTTCTGCTAATGTTGTGTTTGGTGAGCATTGATTCCGATCATGCGTGTTTGTACTTTTGACTTTTGTGTGATGGACTTGTGTACTGACCATACGAAAATCTGACGTCAAACCGTTGTCAGCCGAAAATGTACTAGCCTGTCATCCAACATTTGTTGGCCTGAAAATTGGACACCAATTGTCAAAAGGAGCGTACTAATGGTAAGATTTTAGGACAACAGTCTGTCAACAGACAATCCCCTGCCAACAATCGTACCCTGTGTACGAGGCTTTAAGGTGTCAGCATACCAAGACATTTTGGAAGATTTCACGCTCCCAGCTTTGTGGCAACAGTTTGGGGATTTTTTTTTTTTTTTTTTTAAAGTATTCCTAAAAAGTCCCATTCCTTCCAATCCTTTAGTTTCTATGACAAATTTAGGACGTGGCATCGTGTATCATGAATTGTGCTGTCCACAGTGCCACCCTGTGGTGACAGCAGTATTACATCTAATCATCTCTATTGTACTAAGTTGTTGTGATGTATTAGCCACTTGCGGACCGCCCACCCACAATATACTGCAGATGGGCAGCCCGCACAGGCAAAGCAGCGTACCAGTACATTGCGACCTGCTTCTGGTTTTTGGGCGCACGTATGCGTGCCTCCTCCCTGTGATTATACATGGCAGGAGCCTGTCAGCATGGCAGCTGATCGGCTGTTTACAATCACAGAGCTCTGTGTTAACAATTAACACGGGGCTCTGTACAGAGGGAACAATCTCTCGGTTTCTTCACCAAGCAAAGCAGGGATGATAAACTTTGAGCTCTATTAGTAAAAGCAGCACACTTTACACATACCTAAGCACATGTTTAACCCTTTGATGTTAACCCCTTCCCAGCCAGTGTCATTAGTACAGTGACAGTGTATAATATTATCACCGATCACTGTATTAGTGTCAGTTCTCCCCAGCATCGGTTTCAGGCTGTCCGCCGCCCTATCACAGTCCCTCTATAAGTCGCTGATTGTCGCCATTCCTAGCATAAAAAAAATTCCAGTATATATCCCATAGTTTGTTGACGCTACAACTTTCACGCAAACCAATCAATAAACGCTTATTGGGATTTTTCTTTTCTATCAAAGACAGAATACATTTTGGCCAAAATTTATGAAGAAATTAGATTTTTTTTTATTGGACATGTTTAAGGATAGACGTCACATGTCCCGGCATTGGACCGGTGTTCTGTCTATTACAGGAGCCATCCAGGAGGCGGGACTGTGTGTGAGATCCCTCTGTGTAAACTGGCAATGGAGAGGCTGCAGATGGGCACTGATCCGGCTGCAATGATGGGCAATGGAGAGGCTGCAAATGGGCACTAATCAGGCTGCAATGATGGGCAATGTTGAGGCTGCAGATGGGCACTAATCTGGCTGCAATGATGGGCAATGTTGAGGCTGCAGATGGGCACTGATTAGGCTGCAATTATGGGCACTAATCAGGCTGCAATGATGAGCAATGGCGAGGCTGCAGATGGGCACTAATGAGGATGCAATGATGGGCAATGGCGAGGCTGCAGATGGGCACTAATCAGGCTGAAATGATGGGCAATGGAGAGGCTGCAGATGGGCACTAATCAGGCTGAAATGATGGGCAATGGAGAGGCTGCAGATGGGCACTGATTAGGCTGCAATTATGGGCAATGTTGAGGCTGCAGATGGGCACTAATCAGGCTGCAATGATGGGCAATGGAGAGGCTGCAGATGGGCACTGATCAGGCTGCAATGATGGGCAATGGAGAGGCTGCAGATGGGCACTGATCAGGCTGCAATGATGGGCAATGTCGAGGCTGCAGATGGGCACTGATCAGGCTGCAATGATGGGCAATGGCGAGGCTGCAGATGGGCACTGATCAGGCTGCAATGGTGGGCAATGGCGAGGCTGCAGATGGGCACTGATCAGGCTGCAATGATGGGCAATGGCGCGGATAGGCACTGACCCTTATTCTGCTTCAAAGTTCTTTATTTAAAATCTAAGTTTTTTTCTTGAAACTTCCCTCTTAAAATTAAGCTGCGTGTTATACGCTGATAAATACAGTACAATTCATTCGGGTACATGGCTGCGCAATTACCAGTTAAAGTAGCGTAGTGCTAAGTAGCAAAATATGGCCTGGTCATGAAGGGGTAAAACCCTCCAGAAGTCAAGTGGTTAATATATGGAAGCCTGGTCTACTAGCAGAGAAACATAGTGGTTTAGGCCTGTGGTTAGGTCTAGGGGGAAGTGTGAACATACTGTATATCTACTGTTGCTACTTGGTTTAATTCATTTTTAACCCCTTGGTACACGAGAAAATGGAAGTATTATTAAAAACGCTCTTGAGTTGCGATTTCATTTCTGAGAATTATGGCCCTGTAAGAAAAAACAGATTTTATTGATTATTTGACATTTGCACTTAAAAAAATAATGCATTTTACAGATTAATAAATAATGAACAACATCATAGACTTTTGGTCATCTTTCTGTATTTTAAGATACATTTTGGGGAGCACAACATGAGAACTTATTTTTTTTGTTCTGTAAACTCATTTATTGTAGGACAATGTTGCAGAAGAATCCTTGAATTATTTATACATTTGGGGGGGGGGGGGGGGATGCAATCTCTCATTCATGCATTACAATTATTTATAAACATTACAAAGATCAATCCAACATGGAGGCACAATTAGTGCATCTATAGGAAGGAAAAATAATGGCTACC
The DNA here is from genome assembly GCA_037953035.1 of Aquarana catesbeiana. Taxonomy (NCBI): domain Eukaryota; kingdom Metazoa; phylum Chordata; class Amphibia; order Anura; family Ranidae; genus Aquarana; species Aquarana catesbeiana. The sequence continues at coordinate 194,876 of JBBHAA010001935.1, forward strand.
CCATGCATCTCCTTATAAAAAGGTAGCAAAGCACCCTATTATTACAGAACGCTCTTCCCCGTTGGCGTTATTTTTGTGCATCTCCACCCCCTGTGACATCAGAAACTTTCTTCTGTTTGTAAGTTCACTTATGATTGGAGGAAAGTGCACCCTGGTCATAAATGCAGCTAATGACAGATGGTCAGAGGTGCAATTGGACAGAATTGGACATGTAATCTGTGGATGAGAAGGTACTGAACATCAGATTGTCTTAGAAATTGGGCCTAGAGTAGATATCATTTAAAACTACAAGAAATGACTTCTTAGTGGCAATTTTATGAAAAGCTCCTTGATGACCAGCTATGTTCAAAAATACTGTTCGAGTAAATACATAATTAACACCAGTGTACACTAGACTTCTAAGCAGCAGTGGAAGAGAGAGTTAGCAGGTCTTGTAGTTGTCATAAAACACACAGGGCAGGGTTCCAGTTGTAACTGGAGAGAGACAAGATTATCTTTAGGCACTGGGCAGCTGTCCATCCTTCCATTAGTCATTGATATCCACCCATGTACACCAGACAGAGCCCCAGTGCACAGCATCAGTGCTGGTCGTTTAGCAGGTGGAGTGGAACACACCCCCAACTCGGGCTCCTTGTGACACCAAACTGTTATACTCCTTCACCGCTTTCTCAGTCTGGAAGACCAGAACATCGATGCCCTGAGATTTGATGTACTCTAGAGTAGAGACTGGCACCTAGAACAAAGAAATGGTGATTAATGAAAAAGTATTTCTTAGTTATTGGTACATTACACCTGATGATCTCAAAACATAAATAGTACATTTTGTACTACATTACAGGACATAAGGCTGTAATCATAGAAGATGGGTTGACTGGACACTGGAAAATAATTTTGCTAGGGTTGCCCCAGTGCACACTCATATAAACCTAGTTGGCAGTTCTGTATGAGAGGTTGTTGCCCACTCCAAAGTTTATTGCTTGTGTATGTCCCCTGGTCTGTGACTACAGTCCTGTGTCTTGTACTGTACGCCAAGATAAGGAGTTTATACTGTAGGTAAATAAAAATTCCCTTTATCTTTAGGACCAAAGTAAACAGAACTGCCAATAGACCCAAACACAATGGTAAGAACCCAAAACTTGCAGCTGAAAGTGGACCTTCACACTCCCATGGCACTCTCCTCCATCTGGAAAAGCTGAAGTTCTTCTTGAAGATTGCATTGGCTGAGTCCTGAACATCCACCTTGTAGAACCTAGGGACTATGTGGACAGAGGACCAAGTGGTGGCCTTGTAAATCTGAGATACAGGTGCTTGATGTTGAAAAGCCAAAGAGACACCAATAGATCTGATGGAAATAAGCTCTGATAGGGAAAGGTAGTAAGCCCTGCAGGTAAGTTGTCTACTCTACCTGACAATGGTGGAGCAGGAGGCAGGATGTCCTCTACGAGAGTCTGCAGTCTGACTGTACCTTGACTGGTTGATCTTGCAGAAGTGCTGTAGAGTTAATCTGACTATCAGTTCCAGAATGTTGATGGGGAGTCTTGATTATGCTGAACATCTCACCCACCTCAAGGCTCCCAACATTGAGTCAGCAGGCTCCAGGCAGATCTGCACCTCCTGGGCAGTTTTTGCTGAAGCAAACTCCACCAATATCTTCACATCACAAGACCTCAGAAATGGCAGTGGTGGCACAACAAAAGCCTGCATTGATTTTTTACAAAGGGTTACAACAGGAAGAAGAAGCCCCACTACTGCATCATGTATGTGCAGGAACCAGCCTTCCTAAGAATGTAGAGTAGATAGATCAATGATTTCACTGCTGACCCACCTGCAGCGCCTCGGTCATTCCACGGCCAATCACCAACGTCTTCACCCCTTTCTTCACAACTTCCTCTACGTCTGCCGGCTGGACACCCGGATAGTGCTGTTGGAGATTGAAACAAATTAGTTCCCCATTTATAATTGTATAAAGTTGTCAATACACCTTAAAGCAGAACTGCAGCCAAAAACAACATGTTGAAAATAAATGGCCTATTAAAAGATTAATTAAAAACAAACTTGCTGCAAAAATCAGCTTCTAGCCAGAGCTATATCCCACAGTACTTATTTTCAGCCACTGGATATCCTTCGTCCCATGTCCAATATCATTCAACCCTCTTCTCCAAGCCCAGGTCGTCCTGGGCCCAGTTGCACAGTGATGATCTCACTTCTGTCACTCTTTCTCCTATCAGCATTCTTCTTGATGGCACATTACCCACCTCCCATTCGCACTATAGCCGAAAGATGGCAACAGCCTGAGCTCACAATGCCGAGAGGGCGTCAGTGGACTTTATAGGTCCCCTCAAGGCATGGAGCCACCCCTGAAGAGGTACCCTGTGACAGGGATATTTGGACCAGATCAGTGAAGAAGAAAGTAGTATCTAGTATTTCAGTTGTACAGTACAGGCCACAAGACTTGTATTTTTAGACCATGGAACATATCCAAACAATAAACTAAGCGGTGGGCAACAATGCAGAAAACTAAACTGCCAACAGGCGCACAAAAAACAAGGGTTAAAATGAAAAAAGACTGAGATGGCAGCCTAAAGCACCTCGCTAACAAAGGTTGCATCAGCCAAGGCCTAAACACCCACCTGGTAGATCCTTGAAAATATGTGAACAGAGGACCAGGTTGTAGGACGAGGTGGTGAATCCAGGAAGCAGATGCCTGATGCTAAAAAGTGCAATGGGCTCTGATAGAGAAAAAAGGTACTCCATCCCCAAGGGTCTATGTTCTGGACAGGAGTTGCCTGATCCACCCAGAAATTGTGGACTGGGAAGCAGTGTGCCCTCTACAAGGGCCCACAGGCAAGGCTGTGGCCTTCAAGTAGATCCTGACAGTCCTGATCACATCTAGGCAATGCACTGTAGATCCTTGTCATGTTTTGGGGTAGCACAAAAGGGAATAGAAAAATAATGTTCTCATTGAAGTGGAAAAAAAAAAAGAGAAAACCTTGGTTAGGAAGAAAGGCTTTAGTCTCAAAACCACTTTGTTCTTGTGTAAAACAAGAAAGGGATCTTTAAAAGGAGCTGCCAAATCACTAACATGTCTAACAGCTGTAATGACCTCCAGGGAGACAACCTTACAAGCTACAGTAGGTCTTCCAACTTAACACCCTTAATCAGTTCAAAGGGAGGTCTCTAGTACAGAGAGCACCAGGTTAAGATCCCAAGGTGACACAGGTCACATTGAGAGATTATTATGAGAGCTCCCTGAAGAAAAGTAATAAAAAGGTTTTGAGAGGCATAAGGTTTCTGGAATACAATGCATAAGGCAGAAATATCTCCCTTGAAGGTACTTATGCCGCGTACACACGGTCAGACTTTTCGACTGGACTTGTCCGACGGACCAAATCCGGCAGACAATCCGATCGTGTGTGTGCTTCACCGGACCTTCAGCGGACTTTTCCAGTCGCAAATCTGACGGACTTTAGATTTGGAACTTGCTTCAAATCTTTACGTCGTAACTCCTCCGGACCCAGAAATCCGCTCGTCTGTATGCTAGTCCGACGGACAAAAACCCATGCTAGGGCAGCTATTGGCTACTGGCTATCAACTTCCTTATTTTAGTCCGGTGTACGTCATCACATACGAATCCATCAGACTTTGGTGTGATCGTGTGTAGGCAAGTCCGTCGAAAGTCCGTCGGACTTTTGTAGCTGAAAAGTCTGACCGTGTGTACGTGGCATTAGTGCCAGTTGCTGGTCAGGACCAGACAGGCTGAAATAGGAGTGGTGGAGTATTCCCATGGGACTTAGCTTCTTGTTCTTGCACCAGGCAAAGTAAGCTTTCAGTGTGCGATGGTAACCCTAATGCCGCGTACAGACGATCGGATTTTCCGACAACAAAAACCGTGGATTTTTTTTTCTGACGGATGTTGGCTCAGACTTGTCTTGCATACACACGGCCACACAAATGTTGTCCGAAATTCCAAACGTCAAGAACGCGGTGACGTACAGCACGTACGACGAGCCGAGAAAAATTAAGTTCAATAGCCAGTGCGGCTCTTCTGCTTGATTCCGAGCATGCGTGCAATTTTGTGCGTCGGAATTGTCTACACACGCTCGGAATTTACGACAACGGATTTTGTTGTCGGAAAATTTGAGATCCAGCTCACAAGCATCTGTTGTCGGAAATTCCGACAGCAAATGTCTGATGGAGCATACACACGGTCGGAATTTCCGACTACAAGCTCACATCCAACATTTGTTGTCGGAAATTCCGATCGTGTGTACGAGGCATCACTGGGAGTTGGATTTTCTTGTTCTGAGCAAGGCTGAAATAACAGAGTCAGAAGTACCCCTATCCTTTAAAACTTGGGTTTCAACAGCCATGCCATTAATGCCAGCGGGTGTGAAACAGGATGGAACAGGGAGCCTTGGGCCAGTAGGTCTGGTCTGTTTGGAAAGCTTGTTTGCCAGAAGTCTAAAGATATCAGATATCTAAATATCTGGGTACCATGTTTTTCAGAGCCAATTTGGTGCCATGGGAGCATCCATTGTGAAGACTTGAGGAGAAGTATGGGACTGGTGTGGTAAATCTGTAGCTCTCCTAAAACTGTGTTTTGTTTGCCCCATATTGGCACTATATCCACTGAAATAGGGTAAATGCAAGTAAGCAATTAACATTGTGCACAGTAGAGTAGGGACTGGCCAGAAAGGGATTACTTTGACGCAGAATGCCACCTTGAACATGTATTGCAGCTTATGTGAAACAAAAATACCTGTTTTTATCCAGTTTGCTAAAAATGTTTAAGAGTGTATAGCAGTGTGCTGAGGGTTGATTGAGATTTTTCCGTGTGTTTAATCCACACATACAGTTGCAGCAGGGGGGTTTGGCCTGTTCAGTGTTTCACACACACAGGCAAGGTTCAGGGCACGGAATGGGGCTCTGGCTGCATGTCTGATGGTATGTGAGTGGTGCAGGGTGGAGAGACATATGCAGGGAGTGGAGGGGGACAAGGTGCCTGTGATAGTCCTCAGACGGAATCTCAATTGACAACTGGATCCAGGTGTTGCATACTAATGCACTATAGAGCCAGCACTATAGAATGACACTCATATAAGAGTTAGGGCAGCAACACTTACTTCAGTTCCAGTCTCCCTCCAGTCCCAGGTCCTGCTTCCTCCTGGCCAGACCTTGCAGTCTTTATAATGCTGTCCACCAACACTCATATTGCCCCAGGAGATCCTGGAGATTTCGGGAGAAGACATCCTTTAAAAAAAAAAACAAAAAACGATCAGAACACAGCATTAGATAAAGGAGCCTGGGCAATGGAGAGGTAACGTGGCCTCTAGTTAGCGCAGTTAAGCAATTACAGTGCCTTGAAAAAGTATTCACACCCCTTGAAATTTTCCACATTTTGCCATGTTACAACCAAAAATGTAAATGTATTTTATTGGGATTTTATGTGATAGACCAACACAAAGTTGCACATAATTGAGAAGTGGAATGAAAATGATAAATGGTTTTCATAATTTGTTTACAAATAAATATCTGAAAGGTGTGGCGTGTATTTGTATTCAGCCCCCTTTACTCTGATACCCCTAACTAGAGTCTAGTGGAACCATTTGCCTTCAGAAGTCAGCTAGTTAATAAATAGAGCCCACCTGTGTGTGATTTAATCTCAGTATAAATACAGCTGTTCTGTGAACCTCTGAGGTTTGTTAGAGAACCTTAGTGAACAAACAGCATCATGAAGGCCAAGGAACACACCAGACAGGTCAGGGATAAAGTTGTAGAGAAGCATAAAGCAGGGTTACGTTATATAAAAAAATATCCCAAGCTTTGAACATCTCATGGAGCACTGTTCCATCCATCATCCGAAAATGGAAAGAGTATGGCACAACTGCAAACCGACCAAGACATGACCGTCCACCTAAACTGATAGACCAGGTAAAGAGAGCATTAATCAGAGAAGCAGCCAAGAGGTCCATGGTAACTCTGGAGGAGCTGCAGAGATCCACAGCTCAGGTGGGAGAATCTGTCCACAGGACAACTATTAGTCCTGTACTCCACAAATCTGGCCTTTATGGAAGAGTGGCAAGAAGAAAGACATTGTGAAAGAATGCCATAAGAGCCATGTCGGGAGGACAGCAAACACATGGAAGAAGGTGCTCTGGTCAAATGAGACCAAAATTGAACTTTATGGCCTAAAAGAAAAAATGCTATGTGTGGCAGAAAACTAACACTGCACATCAGCCTGAACACACCATCCCCACCATGGAACATCATGTTGTGGGGATGCTTTTCTTCAGCAGGGACAGGGAGGCTGGTCAGAGTTGATGGGAAGATGGAGCCAAATACAGGTTGATCTTAGAAGAAAACCTGTTAGAGTCTTCAAAAGACTTGAGACTTGAGACTGGGGCGGAGGTTCACCTTCCAGCAGGACAACGACCCTAAACATACAGCCAGAGCTACAATGGAATGGTTCAGATCAAAGCATATTCATGTGTTAGAATGGCCCAGTCACAGTCCAGACCTAAATCCAATTGAGAATCTGTGGCAAGACTTTAAAATTTGATGTTCACTGATGCTCTCCATCCAATCTGAGAGAGCTTGAGCTATTTTACAAAGAAGAATGGGCAAAAATGTCCCTCTCTAGATGTGCAAAGCTGGTAGAGACATCCCCAAAAAGGCTTGCAGCTGTAATTGCAGAGAAAGGCGGTTCTACAAAGTATTGACTCAGGGGGGCGCCATACAAATGTACCCACACTTTTCAGATATTTATGTGTAAAAAAAAGTTGAAAACCATTTATCATTTTCCTTCCACTTCACAATTATGTGCCGCTTTGTGTTGGTCTATCGCATAAAATTTATGATTTTGGGTGTAACATGACCAAATGTGGAAAATTTCAAGGGGTATGAATACTTTAAGGCACTGTAAATCCTTGCCTCACCTATAATCTAAGTGTAGTTCATTATACCGGGGCCAAAACTTTAGTCATTTTCTGTCATTTTGATAACATAAGAGGATAAAAGACCTTTGAGCTAAGAATATGAAAGGGAAGCAAATTTGTATTGTCAGTTTGTTTCTTCTTCTAATCTCAAAGATCAACAGACAAGCTGTTCACATGTAGATTCAACTTGCAAGGTTCTGCTGTTATCCCACAGAACTTGTGTTCAAGTCGGTTAACTACCTGCTGTTAATGTAATTAAACGCCCAGCCCAGCAAGGTCACCCCGCCAGTGTCTTCCAGTGTGATCCCTTTACCTCCCCAGTATCTTGCAATGTGATCTCTGTCCCCCAGTGCCTTCCAGTGTGATCCCTCCACCCTAGTGTCTTCAAGTGTGATCTCTGTACCCCCCCAATGTCTTCCAGTGTGATCCCTTTACCTTCCCAGTGTCTTCCAAAGTGATCTCTGTCCCCCATAGGGTTGCCACATCATCCTTTTAATCCAGGGCAAATATTAATTACACAGGTTTTGAGGCTGATTTAATGCAGATAAGCACCAAGTGAGTTTAATTACCACCTTAATCAGCCACAGAACCTGTGTAATTAATATGTGTCCCGAATTAAAGGGATGATGTGGCAACCCTAGTCCCCCAGTGCCTTCCAGTGTGATCCAATGTGACCTCTGTACCCCCAGTGTGATCCCTGTACCCCCAGTTTGATCCTTGTACCCCCTGTGTCTTCCAGTGTGATCTCTGTACCCCCCAGTGTCTTCCAGTGTGATCTCTGTACCCCCCAGTATATTCCAGCCTGCCCCCAGTGTACCTGATGTGTCCTTGTATATTTGTTTCACATTTCAGGGTGATCCCTGTACCCCCAGTGCCTTCCAGGGGGAGCCCTGTACCCCCAGTGCCTTCCAGGGTGATCCCTGTAACTGATGTGTCCTTGTGTATTTGTTTCACATTTCAGGGTGATCCCTGTACCCCCAGTGCCTTCCAGGGTGATCCCTGTACCCCCAGTGCCTTCCAGGGTGATCCCTGTACCCCCAGTGCCTTCCAGGGTGATCCTTGTACCTGATGTGTCCTTGTGTATTTGTTTCACATTTCAGGGTGATCCCTGTACCCCCAGTGCCTTCCAGGGTGATCCCTGTATCCTCAATGCCTTTCAGGGTGATCCCTGTACCCTCAATGCCTTCCAGGGTGATCCCTGTACCCCCAGTGCCTTCCAGGGTGATCCCTGTACCCCCAGTGCCTTCCAGGGTGATCCCTGTACCCCCAGTATCTTCCAGGGTGATCCCTGTACCCCCCAGTGTCTTCCAGGGTGGTCTCTGTACCCCCCAGTGTCTTCCAGGGTGATCCCTGTACCCCAGTGTCTTCCAGGGTGATCCCTGTACCCACCAGTGTCTTCCAGGGTGATCCCTGTACCCACCAGTGTCTTCCAGGGTTATCCCTGTACCTCCCAGTGCCTTCCAGTATGATCCCTGTACCCCCCAGTGTGATGCCTGTACCTCCCAGTGTCTTCCAGTGTGATTCCTGTACCCCCAGTGCCTTCCAGTGTGATCCCTGTACCCCCCAGTGTGATCCCTGTACCTCCCAGTGCCTTCCAGTGTGATCCCTGTACCTCCCAGTGTGATCCCTGTACCCCCAGTGCCTTACAGTGTGATCCCTGTACCTCCCAGTATCTTCCAGGGTGATCCCTGTACCCCCCAGTGTGATCCCTGTACCACCCAGTGTGATCCCTGTACCACCCAGTGTCTTCCAGTGTGATCCCTGTACCTGATGTGTCCTTGTGTATTTGTTTCACATTTCAGGGTGATCCCTGTACCCTCAGTGTCTTCCAAGCTGATCCCTGTACCCCCAGTGTCTTCCAGGCTGATCCCTGTACCCCCAGTGTCTTCCAGGCTGATCCCTGTACCCCCAGTGTCTTCCAGTGTGATCCCTGTACCCCCAGTGTCTTCCAGCCTGTCCCCAGTGTACCTGATGTGTCCTTGTGTATTTGTTTCACATTTCAGGGTGATCCCTGTACCCCCAGTGCCTTCCAGGGTGATCCCTGTACCCCCCAGTGTGATCCCTGTACCCCCAGTATCTTCCAGTGTGATCTCTGTACCCCCCAGTGTCTTCCAGTGTGATACCTGTACCCCCCCCCAGTGTGATCTCTGTACCCCCAGTTTCTTTCAGCCTGTCCCCAGTGTACCTGATGTGTCCTTGTGTATTTGTTTCACTTGTTTACCTTTGCCAGTTTTCAGCCTTCCAGCCCCTTTGTGATCTCCTGTGAAATCAAGCCAGCTATTCATTAGCATCACCTGTGTCTTCAGTCTGCATCAGTGTCTCCCAGTGTATTTCTAGATTGTTTCCTGCTTGGTGTCCCCATGCACTTCTGCCTGCGCCTAGAGATTAGAGATTCCGGTTTGTCCCTTTTTGCATTGCTAATCACTTCTAATTGTCTTGCATGCCTCTGTGCTTCCATGCATTTCTGCCAGCTTGGGCTGTACTCCCTTCTCTCCTTTAATCCCTGTGCCTCAATTCTGCAAGGGACTCTCACCTGTTTTTAAGGCCTTAGTCCTAGGGGGGAGATCACCTGCAGAACAATATCTCCACCATCAGTAGCTCTGGAGAAGACCAGGCGGTTCCTTAGACTCTACACCTTGACCCTTCCAAGGGCCCTATACATGCGGGAAGGCTGGGTTCTCCCCAGACAGAACCAATATTTATCCTTCCTCTCCTGGACTCTTCATTTACTTCCATCGTATTCCTGTGTACCTGCATTCCCTGGGACCCCTGTGCACTTCTATGTATCCCATATACACTCCCCGGCCACTTTATTGGTACACCTTGCTAGTACCGGGTTGGACCCCTTTTGCTTGGCGCAATTTTGAAGCGTGACATGTTGGGTATCAATATACTTGGCGTAACATTATCTTTCACAATATAAAAAGAATCAGGCTAACTTTACTGTTCTCACATTTGGCACCTTTCAGGGGGGAGGGGGTGCAGATACCTGTATAATACAGGTATTTGCACCCACTTCCGGGCATACACTCCCGCGGGAGTCTACGCCTCTTCCCATCTCCCCCCCCCCCGCTGTCTGCTGGGAAACACACGGGTCCCAGAGACAGCAGGGACCATCCGGATTACGCAGCGCGACTTGCGCAGTAGGGAACCGGGAAGTGAAACCGCGAGGCTTCACTTCCTGATTCCCTTACCGAAAATGGTGGCGGCAGCACCCGAGAGCCGAGCGACAGATCGGCTTCGGGTGCCGACATCGCGGGCGCCCTGGACAGGTAAGTGCCCATATTTTAAAAGTCAGCAGCTGCAGTATTTGTAGCTGCTGACTTTTAAAAAAAAAATAAAAATCGGTGGAACTCCGCTTTAAGTGGTTAATCAGCCACAGAACCTGTGTAATTAATATGTGTTCGGTTTTAAAGGGATGAGGTGGCAACCCTAGCTGTAGCATGCACGGGTGGGTGCTCCGAGTACACCGCCATTCAGCATGCAAGCCACACAGGGGGGTCCACAATCCCAACCATACGTGACCGTTCCCTATTCATGACACATAAGGGATGACTTTCTAAAACCAGAGAGTGCAAAATCTAGTGCAGCTGTGCATTGGTAGCCAATCAGCTTAAAAACTTAAACTTGTCCAATTAGGCTTTGACAATAAAACCTGGAAGGCTTGAAGCTGATTGGTTTCTATGCAAAGTTGCACCAGATTTTGCACTCTCCAGTTTTAGTAAATCAACACCAAAATGTGTGAACTTTGTAAGAGGTTGGACAATCTTCCAAGACCATGTAGGGAGTTTACAGATGAAGTCATAAATACATTCATTCCCTGAAACCCCGTTTAGGGTTGCCATCTCATCTCTTTAAACCTGAACACATATTAATATCTGTGGCTGATTAAGGTGGTAATTATACACACTTGGTGCCTTATCTGCATTAAATTACCCTCAGAACCTGTGTAATTCATATGTGTTCGGGTTTAAAGGGATGAGGTGGCAACTCTATGATCACTTCCTGATCATGAATAATAGAAGTAGCGTAGCTTAGACCTCTCCTCGGTGTATACTGACCTCCTGGCAGTTCCTGTGTTCTTCTCGAGCCCTGCTTGTGTGGGAGGGACCTTTAAAATAGAAAAAAAAAAAAAAAAAAAAAATCCCTACGTCACCGCAGCCTGTTATTTATGCACATTCAGTGGGCTGGATCTCAGAAATGTTCATGCCCACTTATGAATAATAAAAAAACACGCCCCGTGTGTGACAACCCAACACAAATACCAAAACCCACACCAGAAGCAAGCAAGCCAAGATTAGAATAGATGTGACGTGCGGGTTGTCATCGGGGAGCTGGGTCTCAGAGAAGACTTCTTCTCAATCGTGTACTGAGGAAACGAATGTGTGCAGGAAAAAAAAAAAGCCATTATGGCAGCTGGTCATAGATGGATAGAATTTTTTGAACTGAATTTTTTTTTTAGGAAAAATCTTAGGAAAATTTGTACGAAGAAAATATATTGATTTTTTTTTTTTCAACCACTTGCCTGCTGGGCACTTACACCCCCTTCCTGCCCAGGCCAGCTTTCAGCGCTGTCGCACTTTGAATGACAATTGTGTGGTCATGCTACACTGTACCCAAACAAATTTTTTATCATTTTCTTCACACAAATAGAGCTTTATTTTGGTGGTATTTAATCACTGCTGGGTTTTTTATTTTTTACAAATAAAAGACCAAAAACTTTGAAAAAAATATTTTTTTTACTTAGTTTCTGTTTGTAAATTTTGTAATTAAGTAATTTTTCTCCTTCACTGATGTGTGCTGATGAGGTGGCACCAATGGGCACTGATAGGCTGAACTGGCGGGCATTGATGAGGTGGCACTTATGGGCACTGATTAGGTGGCACTGATGAGGAGGCACTAATATGCCGCACTGATAGGTGGCACTGAGCACTGATAGGCAGCACCGATGGGCACTGTTAGGTGGCACTGATGGGCACTAATAGGCGGCAATGGTGGGCACTGATAGGTGGCACTGTTGGGCATTGATTGGCGGCACTAGTGGGCACGGATAGGCGGTATTGATGGGCACTGATGGGCATTGATAGACAGCAGTGATGGGCAGCACTGATAGGCGGCACTGATAGCCAGCACTGACTGGCATCGCTAATGGGCACTGGTGGCACTTGTGGTCAGTGGTGGGCACTGATTGCTGCCACTGGTGGGCACTGATTACTGCCACTGGTGGGCAATGGTAGGCACTGATTGGTGAGTGGTGACACAGTTGGCGCTAGATTGTAATCAGGGCACTGATGATCAGTGCCCTGATTACATGTGTAGATGTCCCCCTGCATTGAGATGCCGCTGATCGGCTCTCCTCGCCAAACACTCTGTCAGTGTGAGGCGAGGAACGCCGATTACCGGCATCTCCGTGTTTACATGTGACCGGCTGTGATTGGACACAGCCAATCACATGGTTAAAGAGCCACGGGCGCGGCTCTTTACAGAGATCGGGGTTGCGCCATGTCCTAGCACCGCGGGCGTGCGAGAGTGTCCATTCTGGGACGCCGTCATATAATGAGGTCCCAGAATGAGAGCCGCCCCGCCGTCATTTGATGGTAAGTGGGCGGAAATTAGTTAAATTTGATTTTGGAATGAACGGACTCTGCTGAATGAAAACCACATACACTGTTAGTAATGTGTTCTATCGAGAACAAATTTCCATACTGCTACTTCGAATTTTCTCGTCACTGTGGTCGAAAAAACTAATGTCGATTTGACCCCCGCCAATGATTAGAAAAACAAAGGAACTTTCTTAGAACATTCTTTTCCTAATGCCTAGTACACACGATGAGAAAATCGGAAGCAAATAACCACATTCAGAGCGATCGTTGGATAATCCACGCAGCTTCCGACAGCCGATTGCGGCAGTTCAGACATAAGTTTCCCAAGGGACGTGATTAAAAAAATGTTCTCATTAGATAACAAAATGAACGATTTTTGTGTAATTATTATAGTATTCGTACATAAAAAAATGGATGGGGTTGTAAACCCTTGCGTTTTTTTCACCTCAATGCATTCTATGCATTAAGGTGAAAAACCTCTTGTAGTGCACCAGCCCCCCAGAGCCCCCACTTTTACTTGGAAACAAAGAAGAATGGCGGCACATCTGGAAGTAAAATCAAAAGAATTTATTGAAAGTCCATAAAATCAAGTGAAAATGACAAACATCAATCCAAAAAAGGTGCTCTGTGGACGCGTTTCACACAGACGTGCTGAATCATGATGATTCAGCACGTCTGTGTGAAACGCGTCCACGGAGCACCTTTTTTGGATTGATGTTTGTCATGTTCCCTTGATTTTATGGACTTTCAATAAATGCCTTTTGATTTTACTTCCGGATGTGCCGCCATTCTTTGTTTCCATTGGATTTCCCTGGCTGCGGACCAGGCATGCACCAGGATCTCTTTAGCAGCTCATCAGATCCTTACAGGTGGATTTGAGCGGTGTGTTCCCAGCTCCTGAGCACGATAGTTCCTGCACCGGGGACGAGCACACCCGCTCCAGCCGGTGTCTCGGGTCCTGATTGGATAGATTGATATCCGCGCAGCCATTGGCTCCCACTGCTGTCAATCAAATCCAATGACGCGGGAGCCAGGGATCGGAGCCAAGTCCTGCTGTCTGTGTCAATGAACGCAGCAGCAGGACACGGGAGCGCGCCCACACGGGTCCCCCCCCCCCCGAGGGAGAGTGGCTCTATGACGGGGCACTGGAGAAGAGGAGGAGCCAGGAGCACCGCTGAGGGACCCCAAAAGGGGAGGATCGGGCTGCCTCTGTGCAAAAGCAACTGCACAGAGGAGGTAATTATGACATATTTGTTTTAAAAAAAACCCTTTACATATCCTTTAAGTGACCAAGACCAGGTATGATAGGAAATGAAAGAACTAGAGGTGCATCGAATGGAAATTTTGGTACCGAAAAATCAACACTATGCACTTGGCCAAAACCTGAAACCGAAAATCAGTTTAAATATATATTTTTCACTCTTTGTTATATTGCAGCCATTTGCTAAAATCATTTAAGTTAATTTTTTTCCTCATTAATGTACACACAGCACCCCATACTGACAGAAAAACACAGAATTGTTGACATTTTTGCAGATTTATTAAAAAAGAAAAACTGAAATATCACATGGTCCTAAGTATTCAGACCCTCTGCTCAGTATTTAGTAGAAGCCCCTTTTGATCTAATACAGCCATGAGTCTTTTTGGGAAAGATGCAACAAGTTTTTCACACCTGGATTTGGGGATCCTCTGCCATTCCTCCTTGCAGATCCTCTCCAGTTCTGTCAGGTTGGATGGTAAACGTTGGTGGACAGCCATTTTTAGGTCTCTCCAGAGATGCTCAATCGGGTTTAAGTCAGGGCTCTGGCTGGGCCATTCAAGAACAGTCACAGAGTTGTTGTGAAGCCACTCCTTCATTATTTTAGCTGTGTGCTTAGGGTCATTGTCTTGTTGGAAGGTAAACCTTCGGCCCAGTCTGAGGTCCTGAGCACTCTGGAGAAGGTTTTCGTCCAGGATATCCCTGTACTTGGCCGCATTCATCTTTCCCTCGATTGCAACCAGTCGTCCTGTCCCTGCAGCTGAAAAACACCCCCACAGCATGATGCTGCCACCACCATGCTTCACTGTTGGGACTGTATTGGACAGGTGATGAGCAGTGTTCCACTCAAAAGTGGAAGCTCCCCTTATCTGCCTCCCTCAGGTGCTACATTTGGCACCTTTCGGGGGGAGGGGGGGGAGCGGGTACCTGTTTTTGACAGGTACATGCTCCCACTTCCTCCTCCTTCCCCCGCCGCCGGGCCATTCAGAAAGTGCAGGGCAGTAGAGAACCAGCTGTGAAGCCGCAAGACTTCACTGCCAGCTTCCCTTAAAATGAATTGTGGCGGCAGCACCCGAGAGCCGATGGAAAAATCAGCTGGGGTGCCGACATCACAAGCTCCCTGGACAGGTAAGTGTCCTTATATTAAAAGTCAGCAGCTACAGTATTAGTATTTTTCTGAAGGAGGCTGGACCTCCTCTTTAACCACTTAAGGACTGGAAGGATTTGCCCCCTTGATGACCAGTCCATTTTTTGCGATACAGCGTCACTTTAACTGACACAATTGTGCGGCCATGCAATGTTGTACCCTAACAGAATGTAGGTCTTTTTTTAAGCTGCAAATAGAGATTTATTTTGGTGGTATTTGACCACCTCTGCGTTTTTTGGGGGTTTTTTTGCGCTACAAATAAAAAAAGACAGACAATTTTAAAAGAAAAACAATATTTTTTACTTTATGCTATAATAAATATCCCCCCCAAAAATGTAAAAAAACAAATTTCTTCATCAGTTTGGGCCAATTTATTCTTCCGCCAGCAAAAGTCCGATGGAGCATACACACGGTCGCATTTTCCGACCAAAAGATCTCATCGGTCTTTTGCTGGCCGAATTTCCAATCGTGTGTACGTGGCATTAGTCTTCAAGGGAACTGATGCCATTCTCTGTGCATTATGTTGTGTGCAGAAATGCTCGACTCAATTTCTTTTTTTTTTTTTTTTTTTTTTTTAAGGTGTTTATTTTTGCATTTTCAAGGTATACAAAATTCAACATGAAATGCTATAAAAAAATGAAATCCGACAGCAGTTGGTAGAATAAAAATTGCTATGACAGAATTTCTTCAACGTTTCACACACGGTAAACTCTCACTCACTCATTGGCCCCCACCTCCTTCTAGCAGTATAAAGAAAGGGGGATTGCAACAAACATCTTGTTTAGGTATCAGGCTGATCTAACACAGAGGGTGCGATGCCAGGTGAGATCATATTTATCTATGTGTAAGCGATATCCCGCTGGTTAATGATGGTAACAAAGCTCAGTCACCCATGTTGATGGCAGAAGCCTACATGATGATTATGACCAGGGTTCTCCCTCACTGGTGCAGAGGCTGCCAGCACGCACAGAACGCAGTTCAAGCACACTGACACATGGGGGCAGTCTAGGGAATGTCTTTTTGTGATTTATTGCCAGATAATTTAAAGATGGTGTAGGGTAGTTTGGGATACTCCAAGACCACTAACAGTACCAGGAGGATATTCTTCTCTGTGCTACAGTCCTTCTACTAAGTTCAGAGTACAGTTCTCCCATGAGAGACTATGGGAGGCCAGAGGTATGAATCCCTCAGGAGAGGAAATACATAGCCTAGCTATCCTAAAAGTACACAGTCACCGGGATCTTTTAATGGAGTAGTGCTCCCTAGGACAGGGGAGCAGCTGTGCCCATTCATCTTCCTCCACATGCTTTCTAGTGAAATTGTGGGGACTTGATCCTTGGGTGAAATCTCAGGGTGTCAGAGATACTTCCAGGTATAGCTCCTCCCCCCCCGGCTCTGCCACAGCCAGGACCTCCATGAACAACAGCTTGAATCATTAGAGCGGCAGGAAGACCCTGCTGTTCTAAAGCTCAGACTATTTATGTGCTCTTCAGCCACCTTCTGGGCACACCTCCCTAAGATTAGCTGCAGCACTATAACTACTAATGCTGCCTATTTGCCTTGCTCCACTCCCTATGTTCTAGAACAGGGGTCTTCAAACTTTCTAAACAAAGGACCAGTTTGCTGTCCTTCGTACTTTAGAGGGGCTGGATTGTGGCCAGTTGGAGTAGAAAATGGTCTTAGGTTTGGTGGTCAGTGGAAGTAAAAAAAATACATAGCAATTGTGGTAAGTAGAAGGAGAAATAGTGTCACATTGTTGGTATCTGTGGCAAGAATTATGCCCCACTGTTAGTGTCAATGGAGGGAATAGTGCCCCAAGGGCTGAAAGAAGGCTGACAAAAGGCGCATCTTGCCCCCGGGCCATAGTATGGAGACCACTGTTCTAGAACTTTCTTGAAGGCAAGGGAGAACAATCAAACTTACAGGCTGTGAAATTCAGAACTGCCAAAATAAATCAACAACTGTTCCACTGTTTACAAGGGAGCCAAAAAGAACTTTCTTTGCCTTATATCCTAACACCCTAACTAGGAGGGTGATATACATGGTTGCCCAAGTTTGTACATTTTTTTGAGGACAGGCTTTGCTGTTATACCTTATTTTATATTTAGGTATTTTGATAATTTGACCAATGCCAGAGGGATTGGAACTTTTTTCCATAATTTTTCTGTCATGGTTTTGGTAGAGATGGCAGATAGTTACGTTTCAAGCACCCCTCACTAGTATATCTCTGGTGTTTTGGGACCGGAAAGTCAATTTTGGAGACTAGAAGGTTTTGAAACAGTATGCAATAATATGTGAACTTGTTAAAAAAAATGGAAAAGCTGCAGATTGAAAGCAACATTAATGGAGTTATTTACATTTCTAATGGTGCATACATGAGGCGGTTGGATCACCAGACACTTTTATTTCTGTTCTATAGGCAAAAAATGTGGCCTTCATACTCCTCCTGACCAGTAAAGATGTTGTTGTGTGTTAGGTGCTGAATGGTCCTGGAGTCATTGTGAAACCGTTAGTCCAAGAAAATCAACACAGGACAATGATTAGTAGAGAAAATCTAAAACAACCTTTCTTGGACAAAAACTAGTATATGTGTGGGTACTGTTTGAGAATTAAAGTTTACACAGATCTTATTAGTTGGTAGAATACATCTTCTTAATGCTTTTACTAAACACTTCATCTCTAATGCCATAAATAAGAGGGCTGAGAAATCTTGGCAAGCACATGAACATCAAAAAATTGATCAGAATCACAAAATAATAATAATCTCCTCGGTACATTTCTGAAAATGAAGAAGTTAGAGAGAGCAGACAGAGAAAGAGCTGAACTGCATGAAGGATCAAGGTTCTCCCAGCCTTGGAGGCCGAAGACTTCCCAGATCCAGTTTTTCGAGCTATCAGCATAACCTTGATGTAGGTGAAGAGAATGACCAGAGACACTAGAATAAAACTTGCAATTAAGGTGGAGAATTGTATGGTGTTTTGGGCTGGTAGGACAAGTAATGATTGTTGCCTGCACAGTAGATTCGGGGAGAAAAAATTCACCTCAACAGAGGAAGTGAGGACTATAAAATCAGCAACATTGGGAAGCAAACCAACAAACCACATTGCTGCAATAGCAAAATATGACCTCCGGGCTGTACATAACATGATGTGTTTGAGAGGGAAGCAAATAGCCACGTATCGTTCCAGGGCCATGATGGCCAAGTTGTACGGAGTGATTCGTAATGTAGCTGTGGCACAGGTCACCAGAACGTAACAGATGGGCACAGGAATATATAAAAGGAATCCAAAACCCAAACACAGGAAGAGCCCAAGGCTGAGGTACACTGTGTCGTTGATAAGCATATGAGCAAAAAGGATGTATCGTGCATTCTCCCGGACGTGAGGCGTGGTGAAGTAAACCATCAGAAGAACTAGGATGAAGTAGATGAAGAAACAGAAGCAGAAGATGATGATGACAAAAAAAACTATTTTTGAATTTTGATATAGTTGATAATATTGGCTGCTTATGTAGGTGATGTTATTGAAAGTACTGAATATGGTTAGGTTCATCGTGAGCGGCTTCTGAAAAAAGTGAAAAAAATGAATGACACTTCATAACTAGACAGCTAATCTCAATGCAAACCTTTACGCTGACCTTAAAGTGATTGTAAAGTCTCGTTTAAAAAAACAAAACAAAAAACAAACATGTTATACTTACCTTCTCTGTGCAGTTGGTTTTGTACAGAGCAGCTGGGATCCTCCTCTTCTCGGGTCCCTCTTTGCTGCTCCTGGCCCCTCCCTCCTATCGAGTGCCCCCACAGTCAGCAGCTACCTATGGGGGCACTGGAGCAGAGTCACAGCTCCACGTGTCCATTCAGACACGGAGCCCAGACCCGGCCCCACCCCCTCTCTCCCCTGATTGGCTGACTGACTTTGACAGCCATGGGAGCCAATGGCGCCGCTGCTGTGTCTCAGCCAGTCAGGAGGAGTGTCCTAGATGGCTTAGACATTCGTGGACATCGCTGGAGAGAGATGGGGCTCAGGTAAGTAAATAGGGCGGTGCTGGGGTGGCTGCTACACACAAAAGGTTTATCTTAATGCATAGAATGCATTAAGATAAAAAAACTTCTGCCTTTACAACTCCTTTAACACTTAGAATCATTAAACCCACATCATTAGAAACTATCAATAGATAATGTATTACATGCTGTTCATAGTCACTATGGGATTCATTTCCTGTATTTTGCAAAAAATCTGGTTGATCCTGCTGTTCTCTATCCCCTCATTCTATCCAGTCCCCACTGCAGTTGGTGATTTTGCAGAGCAGCGTTGGCAGCTCTGCACATGCTGAGTTTTCAGTGTATCATCTACCATGAGCATTTCCTCCCTATCACATCTGAGCAGCTGATGTGAGCATAGAGTCACACAGGTGGGCATATACACAGTGGTAAATGGCAGCCCACTCCCTCCTCCTATTCCATGCCCACTAACCTTTGGCCTTTATAGAGATGGTGGAGATGGTGGACATCTTCAAGAGGGCTGACTATGACGGGAAGCATGGACCTTACCCAATCCCAAATGCGAGAAAGGCCAAGATGATGACTAAAGTTGTGAAAAGTATGCAGAAGAATTTTGGGGTACGACGATCCAAGGATCAACTGAGGAAACTATGGTCGGACCTCAATTTGAGGGCGCAAGATCAGTACAGAAGAATCAAGAGAGCGCTGCAAAAAAGTAAGTATTTTGTTGTGTGTTCCTATTCTTATTAAGTTCGTGCTGCTCCATGTGCTTTTCTTTAATGTTGTACAGTTTAAAATGGCAAGTTTCAGGTTCGTGGGCACAGTAATCGTCCGTAGTAAACATTGTTCTTTCGCCCACTAATACAATGTTTTTTGCAGATGCAGGTTAACTACCTTTGGTCATGCCTATTTGTCTTAAAAGAAGTTTAGTACATTGTTGTCTAGATGGGTTTGTAACTAGAATAAAATGCAAACTTGATTCAGTGTAAGGAGAGGACACTCAGCAGCTGTTTACACATCTGGACTCTGGAGCACTAGTGTGGGACACCAGAACAAACTTTTTAGGATGTGCCACACTGGTGCTCCAGTGGATACTAGGGGTCTCTACATGTGTGATACTTTAACAAAAAAGGTAAGTATTCCAGCTTTCTAAAGGGAAAAATTTGTGTCTTCAGCTTTGAACTCTGCCAAAACAGACAATTGTACGACACTCCCAAGCAGTGTTTCATATTCCTATTTCTTGCCTCAAATATCTGTGTGCTAAGTATACCTTTATTTTATTCACAAAGGGGAGAAAAGACTCGGGACATCTGGGGACACCAGGGACCCCCAACCTCCTAAAGAAAAGGAAATCCCCACACCACAACCAGAAGATGTGGAGGAAGGAGAGGTTTATGAAGTGGGCGAAATAGTGACCACAACAGGTGAGTGTCTGAGACCACAGCTTCAGGTAATAGATGGATGCCTGCATATTTATAATACATGGTGTGTTTTTTTATATTAGGTGATGTGGATGTTGTGGAAGAAGAATCTCATTTCACAAGTGCAAGTCCGCACGTCCTCATCGGAGAGATCATTCAAGACCCTCTGCCTCACCCACAAATGCGTACAAGGAAACGCCCCACCATATCTCCGCGAGAAAATAAAACACTACACACCGAATCGCAGTCTTCGATCAGCTAACCAAAACCTCCTTACCATTCCCAAATACCGCTACAAAGCAAAGGGAGAACGAAGATTCGCAGTCCAAGGACCTCGACTATGGAATGCTCTTCCAACTAACATCCGCATGGAAGAAAACCACCAGGCCTTCAGAAAAAAACTAAAGACCTTCCTTTTCTGAGAAGCTGACATCAGAGAATGCATCCAGCGCCTTGAGGCGATTCAGTTCGCATTTGCAGCGCTTTACAAATCATTCATTCATTCATTCATTCATCATGGTTTGCTATCAGGATTTACAGAAGATCAAGGAAGACATCAATGATGTGGAAAAAGACTCAAAAACATCATTGATGCTTTAGGCAGAATCCAAAACACACCAACATTTATAAAATTCTTTCTATTTTTCCAACTTTTCTCCAAAATTTTGAAAGCCAAATTTTGAAGATGCACACAGTGTGTCAACATGTGCAATCTGCCATCACGGGATATCAAGGTACGCGTTTTGGAGGTGCAACCCCTTCCTTGCAAATAAAGTAAATGAGAGGAAGGGGT
Source organism: Aquarana catesbeiana (assembly GCA_037953035.1). Taxonomy (NCBI): domain Eukaryota; kingdom Metazoa; phylum Chordata; class Amphibia; order Anura; family Ranidae; genus Aquarana; species Aquarana catesbeiana. The sequence goes on from JBBHAA010001935.1 coordinate 216,033, forward strand.
TGCACCCCCGAAACATGTCCATTGATCCCCATGATGGGAGCTAGCACATGTTGACCTTAGGCATGGGATCAGGAGGGAAATCCCCATTTTGACTGTCAATTTGTGTGCCTCTTCAAAATTTGGCTTTCACAGGGGTGAGATCACCCCATCTGATATAGGGAATATCAACACAGTTTGGACATACTAATGTCTGATATTGCCTTCACTTTGTCAAAGTTGAACTTTGCAAGTTCCTGAGTTGTGTATTGTTTTACGATTTTAAACATGCCTGTTTTAACACAAAAAAGGCTATTTGTACTGTCAAAAACAAAAATGTTATTACTAACATGTGAATGTGCACAGAGTAAAACGTTTTCTACTCAACAATGTGTGGCTTCTTCTTTCAATGCTCAAGATCATTTTTTGTACTAAGTTGGTGTTTACACTGAAATGGGGGTTATTTACTAAAGGCAAATCCACTTTGCACTAAAAGTGCACTTTCAGTGCAGTTTCAAGTGCAGTTTAAAGTACACTTTTGCAGTGCGCTGGATTTTCGTTTAGTAAATAACTCCCACAGTGCTTTAAAATTTGCCACAATCAGACCCACAACATAATAATAGTTCGCTGAAGAAGAGATTGTCACCTCATGTATCTAAAAAATTATGTTTGCGCTATTGAAGAAAATGTCCAAAAAAAATAGCACATTGGAGAACCTAGGAGACAGCTAAAAGAAACACAAGCAGTAAATCAAAGGAAATCTTATTTCAGTTTAAATAAAAAAATGTATTTTTAAAATGTTTATTAAACATTTTCTGTCATATCAATGGCCCCCTACCCGCAAAGTACTCCATATATTTTATACGGACCTCACGTGCGCTTTGGGCGGGCAAGCACTGAAAACCAGATACGAACCCACAAGCACAAACTGAAGAGCAGTAACGATCGGAAAAGCACGAGGCTGAAAAGCGCGAATCGTCTCTCACCAACCTTCTACCAACACGAGATTAGCAGAAGGAGCCCAAAGGCTGGCGCACTTGGTATTGAACTTGCCTTTTCTAGTGCCGTCATACGTGTTGTACGTCACCGTGTTCTTGACATTCGGAATTTCCGACAAGATTTGTGTGACCGTGTGTATGCAAGACAAGTTTGAGCCAACATCCGTCGGAAAAAATCCATGGATTTTGTTGTCGGAATGTCCGATCATGTGTACAGGGCAAAAGAAGGAAAGGGAAATAAATGGTTTGTTTACAGTTTTGTCAGGCTGTTTTTTTTTCTTGTTTAATATTTGTTCTGTTTGTAATCTGTTATATTAAAATTTTCAAAAATAAAATCTGAAAAAAAAAAAAAAGACCTTTGGACGCCTGGAGCAACATGATGTGACTTCCGGTGCTGGCAGATGTAAACACTGTCGGTTTTTTAACTGGAATGCCGCAGATCGCTTTTTTTTTTTTTTTTTTTTTTTATCTCAGACTTTCCAGCCTAGAGGAGAGATGTGAGATCCCTCTGTAAAGAGGACCTGTCATGCCCTATTCCTATTACAAGGGATGTTTACATCCCTTGTAACGTGAATAAAAGTGATAAAAAAAAATTAAAAATTAAATTAAAAAAATAAAATAAAATAAACAATAATTATTTTTATTTTTTTTAAAGTGCCCCCATCCCCGCACGCAGAAGCAAACCCTTAAACCCTTACGTAGGTCAAGCCCACATATGTAAACGGCGTTCAAACCACACATGTGAGGTATGCCAACGTTAGCGCGAGAGCAATCATTCTAGCACAAGACCTCCTCTGTAACTCTGCTAACTGCTAACCTGTAAAAAATTTTTAAAGCGTAGCCTATGGAGGATTTTTAAGTCCTGAAGTTTGACGCCATTCCACGAGTGTGCGCAATTTTAAAGCGTGACATGTTAGGTATCTATTTACTCGGCATAACATCATCGTTCACATTATACAAAAAAAATAGGCTAACTTTAGTGTTGAGTTTTTTTTTTTTTATTCATAAAACAGCCCCCCCCCCCCCCCCCCCCATTAAAAATCACGTTTGAAAAATTATTGTGCAAATACTGTGTGTGACGTAAAAAATTACAACGACCGACATAAATAAATATTAGAAGGTTCTGAGTAATTTTCTAGCAAAAAAAGATGATTTTTACATGTAGGAGAGGAGTGCCAGAATTGGCTTGGGCTGGAAGTGGTCAAAACATTTTATTTATATTAATTATTTATTTTTCCTCTGTATCCCAAAGGCTGTTTTTTTTGTGTTTTTTTTTTAACATGTGACCAGCAGCAGAGGACTAGAAGCTCCTCCTGCCACTGTTTCCCTGCAGACAGCTTGGGAAAGATCTGGGTCATGTGATAGATTAGGAAAGAAGGTACTTTAGATTTTTTCTATTATGTCATCATCCATATACAGAAATAGGAGGGATAATGTAAATGAAACAGTGTGTTTTGTATCACTTAAATCAACATGAAAACTAACCCCTGAAACTGACCCTTAACACCTAACCTCCCACAAACATTAAGGCTGGGTTCCCACTCCTTCCGCATGTGGCTCGCAGCAGGGGGGTCCGGTGCGTCCCTGTTCTCCATTTCAGGGACGAATCGGGGCCAAATTTTTGCCTGAATTCGGCCCTGAAACCAAACAGAGCCAAAGACACACAGGACTCCTGTGCAAGCCGCTCCACAGCCGCCCCGGAGATTTGTGAACTGGCTCCATAGAGAGCTGGTCTCAATCTCCTGTCATGCCAGGAATGCTCTCTATCTGACCTTAACACTTGATCCTTGCAATTATTTTAACCTAAGCCTCATTTTTATTTTTATTTCCTATGCATTCAGGCTGCATAAAAAGTAATGAATATGACTTTTTAATGTTTACAGTGTGTTTGTTCATTGTACTAAAATAAATAGCTGCCATGTGTGCAGGGCCATCTTTAGTATTGATTGGACTCTGGGCAAACATTTTCTTGGGCCCTCCCGAATCTACATATCAACTATTTGCGGGCAGTGCAGGCTCAAGGAGAAGCTGCCTTGGGCCCCACAACAATGACTGGGCCCGGGGCAGCTGCCCCTTTTGCCCTGTGGTAAAGATGGCCCTGCATGTGTGAGCAGTGCACTGAAGAGGTGGCCTGTTGTTCTTACACAGCGATCTGATAGCACTCCACTCAACAACATTTATGCTTCCATCAATAAAAGTCATAGAAATTTTTGCCTTTCCATAGGAAATTATGTATGACAGTAATGGACTGGTATCAGTCTTTTGTTACGGTAAATCTCTTATGACAGGCAGTGGTGGCTGAAAAATCATTGCCTATCGAGAATGTATTTCACAAGAGCTAAATCTTTCTACTCTTGCAGAGAACAATGTGGAATGCCTTTGCCGGTGTTCTGTCAAAACAGCCAACTTGTCGAAATCTCCATCCGTGTCACTTCCGGTGACTCTCCAGCAGTAATTGGACATTTCGACGAGTTGGCTGTTTTCACAGAACACCGGCAGCGTATACACTCCAGTAGATGATATAATGAGTGGACAATGTCCGCCCGCTAGTAGCCAACAACATAGCCGCTGCCTCCAAGGCAGCGACAACTTTTTGCCTCCTTAGCCGCTGTTCTATTAAAACTGCCAACTCGTTGCGTACCGGTGTGTATACGCTGTCAGTGTTGTATGAAAAAAGCCAACTCATCAAAATGTTCAATTGCTGATGCTGGAGAGTTACCGGAAGTGACGTGGTTGGAGATTTCGACGAGTTGGCTGTTTTGACAGAGCACCGGCAAAGTAACCTTCTATGCAGATTATTATTATTCAGGATTTATATAGCACCAACAGTTTACACAGCGCTTTACAATATAAAAAGGAGTCAATAAAGTTATAATACAATAAAATACAAGAGGATTAGGAGGGCCCTGTTCAGAAGAGCTTACAATCTAATAGGGTGGGGCAGGTGGTACAAAAAGGTTATAACCGTAGGGAATGAGCTGATGGAAGTGGTAGAAGTTTAGTTGGAGGCGTTATAGGCTTTCCTGAAGATAGCAAGAGTAGGGGAAAGCCAGACCGGTGGAGGTAGCGAGTTCCAGAGGATGGGAGAGGCTCTGGAGAAATCCTGGAGAGGAGCATGAGAGGAGGAGACGAGAGAGGGAGCTTGAGAGTAGGAGGTCTTGAGAAGAGCAGAGAGGACGATTTGGGTGATATTTGGAGACAAGTTTGGTGATGTAGCTCGGGGCAGAGTTGTGAATGGCTTTGTATGTTGTGGTTAGTATTTTGAATTTAATTTGCTGTGTGATTGGGAGCCAGTGTAGGGATTGGAGGAGAGGGTTGGCAGATATTGAGCGGTTGGTAGAGTGGATAAGTCTGGCAGCAGAATTCATGATAGACTGAAGAGGGGAGGAGCCTATGGAGAGGCAGGCCAATGAGAAGGGAGTTGCAATAGTCAAGGTGAGAGATAACAAGGGAGTGAATGAGGAGCTTGTTGGTTTCATTTGTTAAAAAGGGGCGAATTTTAGAGATGTTACGGAGGTGGATTCTACAAACTTTTGACAACGATTGGACTTGGGGCTGAAATGACAAGTCAGAGTCTAGGATTACTCTTCCAGTTAGGGCATTCAAGGATAGCAAAGATAGAGAGGGTTTTATTTAGTATCGTAACTTTAGTTTCCTCAAAGTGACAAAGTTCTTGCCAGTGTTGGTGACCACATTGCCCAGTTTGGAAAGGAAAATGGAGCTAGCAGCTTTATTGGTAAAGGCAGGCCAGCAACTGGTCTACTGTGCAACATCATCCCCCATATAAATCGGGTGAAATATGGCATATTAATATTTACCTTTACACACGTAACCGGAGAAGGAGAAGCAGTAGCTGACCTGCTGATCTTGGGAATGAGGAGGACCCCTGTGAATAAAACGCTGAGTAGAAGGATGAGGTTCTGCTTTTATAACAGAAAGCATATATACCACTGTACCCGAGTCACCTCCACCAGCGATTACCTTTTGTACTCCCCCCCCCCCCTCCCTTTAGACTGTAAGCTCCAATGCCCTCCTATTCCTACTGTATTGAAATGTGATGGAATTGTACTGTCCCCCTACTACATTGTAAAGCACTGGGTAAACTATTGGTGCTATATAAATCCTGTATAATAATAATAATAAAAATAATAATAATAATAATAAAGTACCACTCATCCCTGAAGGAGCCACTGTTTCCTAGGGTCCCCTGTTCACCGTGCCCACGACTCTAAAAGAAGCACCTCACTCCCCGACACAGACAAAAGTCCTGCAGGGAAGAAACGAGTGGAGCAACCAATAACCATAATACAACTCAACAGGGTATCTAAAGCCGCACACAATTATAACAAGAGAGATTATAATAAACCTGTTGTAAAGATCTTCAAACTTGATGAACTTACTGAGAGTTAAAGTGGTAGCAAACCGCTGCAAAAAACCCAAAACAACTTTCCCCTGTAAGACAAATGCATAATATGCAGGTATGCATTGCATACTAGCACATTGTGCGAGACTTCCCTTAACCACTTCCGGACCACCCACCGTCGTTATACGTCGGTACTTTGACGTTAAATGCCTGGGTTATGGCAGCAGATAGCTGCCATAACCCCGGTATTTTCTTAAACGAAGGGCGGTCTGCTTTCAGGTAAAAGTGGTCTCTGCGGCGAATTCGCCGAGAGATCACTTTTATCGGCAGCGGGAGAGGTGCCCACCCCCCTTCCGCCGCGTTCCGGTCATCTTCGCCGCTTACCGGAGCCATCAGTAGCGGTGGAGACAACCCGATCCTTTCCTCTCTGAGGCACTGTGTCGAGTGAGGGAACGATGGTCCCCACTCGACTCAGTGACATTGGATGACGGATGAGTGACAGATGACGGCCTTAAAAGGGACATTTTTTTTTATTGCATTTAAGTGTAAATGTGAGATTTGAGGTCTTTTTGACCCCAGATCTCACATTAAAGAGGTCCTGTCATGCTTTTTTTTTCTATTACAAGGGATTTAATAGGAGAAAAAGTGATCCAAAAAAAGTTTTAAAGGGACAGTGTAAAAAAAAAAAAAAAAAAATAGTAAAGCCCCGTCCCTCCGAGCTCGCACGCAGAAGCAAACGCATACTTAAGGCGCGCCCGCATATGTAAACGGTGTTCAAACCACACATGTGAGGTATCGTCGCGATCGTTAGAGCAAGAGCAATAATTCTAGCAAAAGACCTCCTTGGTAACTCAAAACTGGTAGAAATTTTTAAATGTCACCCATGGTGATTTTTAAGGGTCACAGTCTGTCGCCATTCAACGAATGGGCGCAATTTTGAAGCATGACATGTTGGGTATCAATTTACTTGGCATAACATTATCTTTCACAATATAAAAAAAAATTGGGCTAACTTTACTGTTTTGTTATTTTTTTTTATTCCAAAGACACCTGTCTTTACACGCACATGAACTTTCATTGTATCCCAGTCTTAGTCCGTTGGGTTCAATATTGAGTTGGTCCACCCTTTGCAGCTATAACAGCTTCATCTTCAATGAAGGCTGTCCATAAGGTTTAGGAGTGTGTCTATGGGAATGTCTGACCATTCTTCCAGAAGCGCATTTGTGAGGTCAGGCACTGATGTTGGATGAGAAGGCCTGGCTCGCAGTCTACGCTCTAATTCATCCCAAAGGTGTTCTGTCAGGTTGAGGTCAGGACTCTGTGCAGGCCAGTCAAGTTCCTCCACCCCAAACTCGCTCATCCATGTCTTTATGGACCTTGCTTTGTGTACTGGTGTGCAGTCATGTTGGAACAGGAAGAGCCTTCTCATCCAACATCAGTGCCTGGCCTCACAAATGCGCCTCTGGAAGAATGGTCAAACATTCCCATAGACACACTCCTAAACCTTGTGGACAGCCTTCCCAGAAGAGTTGAAGCTGTTATAGCTGCAAAGGGTGGGCCAACTCAATATTGAACCCTACGAACTAAGACTGGGATGCAATTAAAGTTCATGTGTGTGTAAAGGCAGACGTCCCAATACTTTTGGTAACCATAGTGTTGCTCTGACATAGAAAGGGACATACCAGACCTTTGCACTGTTTTCCCACGAGAACAAGGATCCTTCTCTGCAACCTGCTGGGCGGGGACAGGCTTTTCTACTCAGACTGTGGCTGCTTTCTAAAGAAAACAAACTCTAATGCCCTGTACACACGATAGGATTTTCCAATGGAAAATGTGTGATAGGACCTTGTTGTCGGAAATTCCGACCGTGTGTGGGCTCCATCACACATTTTCCATAGGAAATTCCGTCACAAAAATTTTGAGATCTGGTTCTCAAATTTTCGGACAACAAAATCCGTTGTCGGAAATTCCAATCGTGTGTACACAATTCCGATGCTCAAAGTGCCACGCATGCTCGGAATCAAGCAGAAGAGCCGCACTGGCTATTGAACTTCATTTTTCTTGGCTCGTCGTACGTGTTGTACGTCACCGCGTTCTTGACGTTCGGAATTTCCGAACCAACTTTGTGTGACCGTGTGTATGAAAGACAAGTTTGAGCCAACATCCGTCTGAAAAAATCCCATGGATTTTGTTGTCGGAAAATCCTATCGTGTGTACAAAGCATCATACTGGAGCACCTTTTGTTTTAATGCACCTGGAATGTCCATTTAAACTAACAGCTTAACTGGGCTTCACACAATTATTTTCTAAATGTGTTCCCTTTTTATTATAAATGCATTTTTATTATATTTGTACTTACAGGAATGTTGTTGTGAGATCTGAAGTCCAGCAAATAGGTTGATTGGATTTGAAGTTCTCTTTGTGGATGTTGGGTGGTAGTTCTGGTACAACCCTTGCAGTCTTCTTCATCCTTAACACTGTGTTTAGGGGGAAGTTGTTGATCCCTTTTTTATAGCCTCTAATGGCCTCAATGGGCCTCACAGATGGCACAGCACATAATCATACATGACAATCTAATGAAGCAGTTTCATTATCAAATTCCAAATAGCTGGATTCCAAGGGGCCATCACCAGTTAGTAATAATAGCTTCCCATCGAGGATCTACAGGTGAAACAAGCAGACTTAACACTGGACTAATTAACTAATTACTCCCATTGGAAACAAATGACAAAGCAAAGTATAACTAAAAGCTGGATCATAATTATGTACAAAAGGCACCATAAAAATTAGATTTCATCTTCTATTGAGTGGAATTTCCATTAGTGATTTTTTTCCATGGGATAACATTTATTTCTATAAAATAAAAAATATGAATCCATATATTAAAAAAATGAATTTGTCTAGAGGTAGGGTTAATCTGGCCATACACTAGTAGATTTTCTGATAGTAAGTGCCCCCCAAGTACTATCAGTAAGTGGGGGGCACTAATTTATGTTAATTAGAGCGTTGCAATTTTTTATGATTTTGTAAGGTCAAAATCAAGCCTCCCCCGGCTTGATTTTGACCTTACAAAATCAAAAAAATTGCAGCGCTCTAATTAAAATAAATTATGCGTAAAATAAAAATTAAATAATGTGGCAGAAGTTCAATAATATAAATAAATAAAAACAGTGATCGCATTATGTGTATATCTGCTGAATATCAAGTTCATCAAGTCGGTGAGTTATAAAAAAATAATTTGATAACCCAATGAAGTTCATCAAATTTATATCCAAGTGAAAATTCTAGTATGGCTGTATTGCCACTCACTTAACCACTTCCATACCGGGCCAATTCTAGCATTCCTCTCCTACATGTAAAAATCAGCACACACCTCCAAGACGACCACTGCCTTGCTAAAGAAGCTGAGGGTAAAGGTGATGGACTGGCCAAGCATGTCTCCAGACCTAAACCCTATTAGGCATCTGTGGGGCATCCTCAAATGGAAGGTGGAGGAGCGCAAGGTCTCTAACATCCACCAGCGCCGTGATGTCGTCATGGAGGAGTGGAAGAGGACTCCGGTGGCAACCCGTGAAGCTCCGGTGAACTCCATGCCCAAGGGGGTTAAGGCAAAAGAAAATGTCCTCAAAAATGGGACTTTGAAGGACCATGAACACTCAAAAAGTAAGCATTATATATAATTGTTACTTTGTGAGTGTTCATGGTCCTTCAAAGTCCCATTTTTGAAGAAATTTTCTTTTACATATTGTACCAGGGATGTGGACCTGAACCTCTCCCCCTTTCCAAATCAGTTAGTCTAAATTGATTCTATCCAAGAGGAATTAAGGCAGTGCTGGAAAATAATGGTGGCCACACAAAATATTGACACTTTGGGCCTAATTTGGACATTTTCACTTAGGGGTGTACTCACTTTTGTTGTCAGCGGTTTAGACATTAATGGCTGTGTGTTGAGTTATTTTGAAGGGACAGCAAATTTACACTGTTATACAAGCTGTACACTCACTACTTTACATTGTAGCAAAGTGTCATTTCTTCAGTGTTGTCACATGAAAAGATAGAATAAAATATTTACAAAAATGTGAGGGGTGTACTCACTTTTGTGAGATACTGTATGTTTTTCTTTTTAGCAGAGACCCTAGGGAATAAAATGGCAATCATTGCAAATTTTTATGCCACACGGTATTTGCACAGAAATTTTTCTAATGCGATTATTTGCATTAATTAAAAACAAACAAACACTAACTTTAGCCCAATGTTTTTGTATAATTTGAAAGATGATGTTAAGCAGACATAATAGATACCTAACATGTCGCGCTTTAAACTCGTGGAATGGCGCCAAACTTCGGTCCTTAAAAATCTCCTTAGGCGACGCTTTAAAATTTTTTACAGGTTGCCAGTTTAGAGTTACAGAAGAGGTCTTGTGCTAGAATTATTGCTCTCGCTCTAACAATTGCGGCGATACCTCACATGTGGTTTAAAAACTGTTTACATATGCGGGCGCGACCTACGTATGAGTTTGCTTCTGCGGGTGAGCACGCATGGACGTTTTTCTTTTATTGTTTATTTTATTTTCATTTTTACATTTTCCTTTCAAATTTTTTTTTATCACTTTTATTGCTAATGAAAACATCCCTTGTATTAGGAATAGGGCATGACATGTCCTCTCTATGGAGAGATCTGAGGGTCTATAAGTCCCCACATCTCTCTTCTAGGCTGGAAAGCCTGAGATCGGAAAAAAAAAAAAAAGCGATCTCGGGCTTTCCAGTTAAAAAAAAGTCAGTGTTTACATCTGCTGGCTCCGGAAGTGACGTCATGACGTCGCTCCCAGCCTCCGAAGGTCATAGAGATCTGCAGTCGCCGGAAGTGACGGAAGGTCAAAGAGGGACCATCTAGTCCTCGGTCAGCTCTATGGTCAACGGCCGCCGCTGGCTGATTCATTCTCCGGCTCGCCGATCGCACGGCACACATGATTGTTTTTCCCAGGGAATCGCCAGCAGAAAAAAAATCAATATCTGAATGATGCCTGCAGCTGCTAATTCTATTAGTGTATACCCAGCGTTAGTTTTGGTGGTTAATGGTTGAAGTTAGCAATAACATTTATGGGCTAGACTGAGGGTAAGGATTAAAGTATGTCAATTCTTAATTGATTATTTGCTCCCTTTGGTCTATTAAATATACCATTGAAAACACTGTTATATCTGTCTAATAAGTGCAAAAAACTTCCTGTTGATCCTGCCAGCAATCTTGTCCACTGATAACTTCCTGTGCACTCTGCCTGTTCTGCATGCCTAACAGTTACATTGTTGGAAGGTCTACAGAATCACTTCCCTGTATGTCAGTGGTCTCCAAACTATGGCCCTTTGCTTGCCTTTATCTAGCCCTTGGGGCACTATTTCTCAAATTGGAAGCATTATTGCTCACAGTGACATCAACGACTGGGCAAAATTCCACCCACTGACCCAAACAATGGGGCGCTATTCCTCCCAATGATACAAATAATGGGGCACTCCTTCTTACACTGATACCAAAAATGGGGCACTCTTGCTCTTACTAACATCAGTGATGGGACACTCTTTCTCCCAGTGTCACCATTGAAAGGGCACTCTTCCTCTCACTGCGCTGACACCAACAATGGGGCGCTATTCCTCCCACTGACACCAACAATGGGGCGCTATTCCTCCCACTGACACTAACAATGGGGCGCTATTCCTCCCACTGACACCAACAATAGGGCGCTATTCCTCCCACTGACACCAACAATAGGGCGCGATTCCTCCCACTGACACCAACAATGGGGCGCTATTCCTCCCACTGACACTAACAATGGGGCGCTATTCCTCCCACTGACACCAACAATAGGGCGCTATTCCTCCCACTGACACCAACAATAGGGCGCTATTCCTCCCACTGACACCAACAATGGGGCGCTATTCCTCCCATTGACACCAAAGATGGGGCACGCTTCCTCCTACTAATACCAATGATAGGACACTCTTCCTCCCACTAACACCAATGAAGGGGCGCTATTCCTCCTACTGACACCATTGATGGGACACACTTCCTCTCACTGACATCTACTATGGTACACTCTTTCTGCCACTGACACCATTAAAAGGGCACTCTTCCTCAAACTGACACCATTAAAGGGGCACTCTTCCTCCTCCTAACACCAATGATGAAGCACTATTTAGCCTACTGACAAAATTGATGGGGCACTTTTCCTGTCACTGATACCAATGACAGGTACTCTTCCTCCCACTAACACCAACAATGGGGCACTCTTCCTTCCACTGACACCATCAAAGGGGCAAATTAGAATAGTGGTTAGGCTACAATAGGATAATGCACCTCATCCCTGAATCAGTAAAAATGTGGTGAATAGGTGGTGGGATTATAATGGTGCCAAGAACAAATTCTGTCAAAGTAATAAAATTTACAAACTTAAATAATAGTAAAAACATGGTAATTGAAGACATAGATAAAAAAAAAATACACATGTCCTTAATGTGATCAATTTGAATAATTTAAGAAAATTCTGGTACTGTAGTGTGTGCTCCCGACATGTTTCGCCAGTAATTGCTTCCTCAGGGGACTTGAAAGACACTAATAATTAATGGACCGAGCAATCAGCAACAAGATTCCAACTGACCGTTAGCACCAATGACTGGAGAAAGGGCGCCACGCGGCTACAGGAGGCATATATAGACCAGGACAATGTGTGTAAAATAGTGGACTAAACGAGGGCGACATTTGTTGAACATCAAAGCAAAAAAAAAAAAGCGACGATGTAGCCGTCTCCAAATAGCCCTTGGGCCCTTGGTCTATATATGTCTCCTTAGCCACGCGGCGCCCATTTTCCAGTCATTGGTCCTAGCGGTCAGTTGGGAGCTTGTCGGTGATTGCTCCGTCTATTAATTATTAGTGTCTTTCAAGTGTCCTTAAGAAGCCATTACTGGCGAAACATGTCGGGAGAAGACACAACAGTACCAGCATTTGCTTAAATTATTCAAGTTGATCACATTATGGACATGTGTATTTTATCCATGTCTTCAATTACCATGTTTTTACTATGTATTAATTAAAGTTTGTAAAATGGTGGAATTTGTTCTTGGCACCGTTATAATCCCACCACCTATTCACCACATTTTTACTGTCATAGGGGCACTTTTCCTCCCACTGACACCAATGATGGGACATTATTCCTCTCACTGATACCAACAATGGGACCCTGTTCTTCCCACTAATACCAATGATGGGGCATTTTCTACTCCATTGGTATCAGTCTGCCCCCTCCTAATGTCTGAAAGACAGCAAACTGGCCTTTTGTAAAGAAAGATTGGAGACACCTGATCTATGTTATAGAGAAGAAGAGAGGGGGAGGTTTTAGTAGTTCTGTTTCAATTGTAGTAATACATTAGGTGAGTGGGTATTATTACTGTAGGACTTGAAGTCTGCTATTTGCAGAATGATTTTTTTCCAAAGTAGACCTAGGATGGCTTAAAAGTAGCAGTTCAATAAATATCAGTTCCATACCAGGTGTCTTCTACCCATCAACATTACAAAATAGAAAACTCTATGGTCTCCAAATTACTAGACACCTCTTGTAGTAGAGTATATATACAGTATATTCAATACTCTTTATTGCCTCTCAGAAAACTCTGTCAATGTTATTGATTCACTATATACCATGAGGACGTTCCCTAATTCTTTAACTTAAATTATATCAGGTCTTCACAGATCTGGATCCATTCATGAGCAAGATCGTACAATACAGGTAAAGCCACCAACTCAGTATATGTCGTGGTGATAGTTATGGAGTCAATTGCACCTGCGAATACTGATCAAATATGCCTTGCATAGTATGGCTACCATTAGTATTCATGGACAAGCTACACTATATTACCAAAAGTATTGGGACGCCTGCCCTTGCATGCACATAAACTTTAATGGCATCCCAGTCTTAGTCCGTAGGGTTCAATAGTGAGTTGGCCCACCCTTTGCCGCTATAACAGCTTCAACTCTTCTGGGAAGGCTGTCCACAAGGTTTAGGAGTGTGTCTATGGGAATGTTTGACCATACTTCCAGAAGCACATTTGTGAGGTCAGGCACTGATGTTGGATGAGAAGGCCTGGCTCGAAGTCTCTGCTCTAATTCATCTCAAAGGTGTTCTATCAGGTTGAGGTCAGGACTCTGTGCAGGCCAGTCAAGTTCCTCCACCCCAAATTCGTTCATCTATGTCTTTATGGACATTGCTTTGTGCACTGGTGGGCATTCATGTTGCCCACCTGAAAAACAACCTCACAGCATAATCCCCCCTCCACCAAATGATTTAGACTAGTGCCCAAAGCAAGGTCTATAAAGACATGGGTGAGTGAGTTTGGGGTGGAGGAACTTAACTGGCCTGCACAGAGTCCTGATCTCAACCCGATAGAACACTTTTGGGATGAATTAGAGCGGAGACTGCGAGCCATTCCTTCTCGTCCAACATCAGTACCTGACCTCACAAATGCGCTTTTGGAAGAATGGTCAAACATTCCCATAGACACACTCCTAAACCTTGTGGACAGCCTTCCCAGAAGAGTTGAAGCTGTTATAGCTGCAAAGGATGGGCCAACTCAATATTGAACCCTACGGACTAAGACTGGGATGCCATTAAAGTTCATGTGTGTGTAAAGGCAGGCGTCCCAATACCTTTGGTAGTATAGTGTATATACGCATGAGGGTCTATTTATGAAACACATGGAACCTTTTTCAGTGGTATGCGCTGACTTTCTGCATTAAGGACACTTCTAGTGATGTTGCTAGGGGGCAGGGCTGGACCGGGAATATAAACCAGCCCTGAAAAAAATGTCATAACAGCCCCATAGCATTATTATACCAGCCCAAAATCATAACGTCATTATTTTCTTGTTCATGAAAGGGAAAACTATGCATTTTAAAGCACATTTGAAGAGTGTATTATATATGGATAGACAGATATGAAAGCACATAGGGCTAGGGATATATATATATATACTGTGTTATATATAGAAAAGAAAATTCCAGTTAAAAGTGGTAACAGTGGTCAATCATCAAGGGGGACCCCAGGGACTCTGGGAACATAGGGGAGGGGACGACTCCGGTGACCAAAAACCACCTTCTCATTTCTCATCTCATCTGTTCCTTTACATTATTGTATTTACGCCCCCCTTACATCAGTGACCCCCCCTCAAACTGGCCTGGTGGCGCTGTGACTGACCTCCTCTCAGGTGCACCATGCAGGGCTCAGTCAGTCGGCTCCAGCTTGGTGGCTCTGGTTTTATCCTATAGTCTCCTCTCCACAGTCAACACACATCTGACTTCTCCCGTGACCCCCATCCTGGTAGCACTCCCACTCTTGACTCCTCTCCAGACTCCCTCAGAGACTGCAGACATGATATAAGACAAGAGATGGTCAGAGACTGCAGACGTGGTACAAGAGATCAATGAAGTCTCATCAGTGCCCATCAATGCTGCCTCACTGTGCCCATCAATGCAACCTCACTGTGCGCCTAATTGCAGCCTCACTGTGCCCATCAATGTGGCCTCACTGTGCCCATAATCACAGCCTCACTGTGCCCATCAATGCGACCTCGCTGTGCCCATAATCGCAGCCTCACTGTGCCCATCAATGCAACTTCACTGTGCCCATAATCGCAGCCTCACTGTGCCCATAATCACAACCTCACTGTGCCCATCAATGCAGCCTCACTTTGCCCATAATCGCAGCCTTAATGTGCCCATCAATGCAGCCTCACTGTGCCCATAATCGCAGCCTCACTATGCCCAAAATTGCAGCCTCACTGTGCCCATTAATTCAGCCTCACCGTGCCCATCAATGCAGCCTCACTGTGCCCATAATCGCAACCATACTGTGCCCTAAATCGCAGCCTCACTGTGCCCATAATCGCAGCCTCACTGTGCCAACAATGCAGCCTCAATGTGCCCATAATCACAGCCTGACTGCCCAAAATCACAGCCTCACTGTGCCCATCAATGCAGCCTCAATGTACCCAAAATTGCAGCCTCACTGTGCCCATCAATGTAGCCTCACTGTGCCCATAATCACAGCCTCACTGTGCCCAAAATCGCAGCCTCGTTGTGCCCAAAATCACAGCCTCACCGTGCCCATCAATGCAGACTCAATGTGCCCATAATCGCAGCCTCTCTGTGCCCAAAATTGCAACCTCACTGTGCCCATTATTGCAGCCTCAATGCGCCCATAATCGCAGCCTCACTGTGCCCATCAATGCAGCCTCATTGTGCCCATCAATGCAGACTCAATGTGCCCATAATCACAGCCTCACTGTGCCCATCAATGCAGCCTCAATGTGCCCATAATCACAGCTTCACTGTGCCCATCAATGCAGCCTCAATGTGCCCATAATTGAAGCCTCACTGTGCCCATCAATGCAGACTCAATGTGCCCATAATTGCAGCCTCACTGTGCCCAAAATTGCAGCCTCACTGTGCCCATAATCGCAGCCTCAATGTGCCCAAAATGGCAGCCTCACTGTGCCCATAAATGCAGACTCACTGTGCCCATCAATGCAGACTCACTGTGCCCATCAATGCAGCCTCACTGTGCCCATCAATGCAGCCCCACTGTGCCATCAATGCAGCTGCAATGTACCCATATTCGCAGCCTGAATTCCCAAATTTGCAGCCCATCAATGCAGCCTCAATGTGCTCATCAATGTGGCCTCACTGTGCCTATGAATGCATACTCACCACAGCCTGCTCTTGACCACATACACAGCGGACATCTCCTGCTGTGTGTCACGGAGCTGAGTCTGTGTGTTGTCGGCGGCGCTGTAACAAGGTCCCGCCCCCCTAGACCGGCTCGTGTGATAGGCGGAACACAGATTCAATCTACTATCACACCAGCCGGTCTAGGGGGGCGGGACCTTGTAACAGCGCCGGCGACAACACACAGACCCAGCTCCGTGACACACAGCGCTCCCGCTGTGTGTGACAAAGAATAGGAGGAGGCAGGAGCGCTGCAGCCTGCAGCCACAGATCAAAGCGGCCCCAGGGCGGGCGGACTATCGGGAAATTTCCCGGTATCCCGGCATCCTCGGGGATGATTAGATGCCTTTCAATTTATCAAAAATTATTACCACTTCTCATGATGATTGCCCATATCAACCTCCACTTGCTTGTGAGCAGGGGTGAGTTCATGCAAGGATCATAAAGATTCCCATCCTATGGAAAAGGGACAAATTACACAAGGCCCATTTTTCACTGCTGTTCACCCAAACCAAGCTGTGCAAGTCTGCTCTTTAGTACATTTCATACGATTATGTCTTTCAAAATCACATAAGATTTTTTTTTCCCATTTCAAGTAAAAAAGGGAATGTAACACAGTGCACTGTTACTGTTATCCAGAAACTGTATTCAGCCATTCGCAATATAGTTATCACAACACCCAATACAGGAATGCTGGGGATGCTGGGACGCAGTGGCGGCTGGCAGAAGTTTTAGGATGGGGGGCGCCAGACCCCGCCCTTCCTTTCTGAACTCTCCTGCTTCCCATAAGCCCCACCCCTTATAGAATCCACCCACTCCATCCCCTGTATTCCACCCATAATGTCAGGAGTATACAGCCCTAGCATCACAGGACAGAGTATACAGCCCTAGCATCACAGGACAGGGTATACAGCCCAGCGCCACAGGACAGAGTATACAGCCTAGCATCACAGGACAGAGTATACAGCCCTAGCATCACAGGACAGAGTATACAGCCCTAGCATCACAGGGCAGGGTATACAGCCCAGCATCACAGGACAGAGTATACAGCCCTAGCATCACAGGACAGGAGTATACAGCCCCAGCATCACAGGACAGAGTATACAGCCCTAGCATCACAGGACAGGATTATACAGCCCTAGCATCACAGAACAGGAGTATACAGCCCTAGCATCACAGGACAGAGTATACAGCTCAGCCCCACAGATCAGGGTATACAGCTCAGCCTCACAGATCAGGTTATATAGATCAGCCTCACAGATCAGGGTATATAGCTCAGCCTCACAGATCAGGGTATATAGCTCAGCATTACAGATCAGGGTATAAAGCTCAGCCTCACAGATCAGGGTATATAGTTCAGCCTCACAGATCAGGGTATATAGCTCAGCCTCACAGATCAGAGTATACAGCTCAGCCTCACAGGTCAGGGTATATAGCTCAGCCTCACAGATCAGGGTATATAGCTCAGCCTCACAGATCAGGGTATATAGCACAGCCTCACAGATCAGGGTATATGGCTCAGCCTCACAGATCAGGGTATATAGCTCAGCTTCACAGATCAGGGTATATAGCTCAGTATTACAGATCAGGGTATATAGCTCAGCCTCACAGATCAGGGTATATAGCTCAGCATTACAGATCAGGGTATATAGCTCAGCCTCACAGATCAGGGTATATAGCTCAGCATTACAGATCAGGGTATATAGCTCAGCCTCTCAGATCAGGGTATATAGCTCAGCATTACAGATCAGGGTATATAGCTCAGACTCACAGATCAGGGTATATAGCTCAGCATTACAGATCAGGGTATATAGCTTAGCCTCACAGATTAGGGTATGCAGGTATACATCATCTGTCCTGTATACAGCTAGCTATATACACCCACCTTCCTTCCTGTATATAGAGACCTTCCTCCGTCATCACTGACTGCAGATATACATCATCTGTCCTGTATACAGGCTATGTATACAGTAACAGGACATGCTGGTAGGTTAATTGGATCGTGTCTAAATTGGCCTTAGTATGTGTATGAATGTGTGTTAGGGACCTTAGGTTGTAAGCTCCTTGAGGGTAGGGACAGATGTGACTGTACAATGTATATGTAAAGCGTTGTGTAAATTGACGGCGCTATCTAAGTACCTGAAATAAAATAAATAAAATAATAATGATGTATATCTGCAGTCAGTGATGATGGAGGACGGTCTCTATATACAGGAAGGAAGAAGGTGGCTGTATATAGCTGTATACATTACAGGACAGATGTGCTCACAATTTGTGACTATTATGTAGTGTAACGTAGTCAGTACATGGCATGGTAGAAGTCCCTAAAATCATGTATTGCAAAGCAGCCAGCGAGACATGATGTGGCACACTCACTGACACCCTGATGCTCCAGTCATTGTATAATACACCCATCATCATCATCCTCATATAATACACCCATCATCGTCATCCCCACATTATACACCCATCATCGTCATCCCCACATTATACACCCATCATCGTCATGCCCATATTATACACCCATCATCATCATACTCCTCATCATTGTATATTACACCCATCATCATCATCCCCATATTATACACCCATCATCACTATCCCTATCCCCATATTATACACCCATCATCACTATCCCTATCCCCATATTATACACCCATCATCGTCATCCCCATATAATACACCCATCATCGTCATCCCCAGTTTATACAGCCATCATCGTCATCCCCATATTATACACCCATCATCATCATCATCATACTCCCCATCATCATTGTATTATACACCCATCATCACTATCCCTATCCCCATATTATACACCTGTCATCATCTTCATCATTGTATTATACACCCATCATCACTATCCTTATCCCCATATTATACACCTGTTATCATCATCATACTCCCCATCATTGTATAATACACCCATCATCATCATCATACTCCTCGACGTCATCATCAAACCCATATTATACACCCGTCATCACTATCCTCATCTACGTATAATAAACCCTTCATCGTCATCCTTGTATAATACAGCCGTCATCGTCATCCTTGTAAAAAAAAACAGCCCTGCTTTTATGAGATGATTCTTCTCCTTTAGCCTGGGTTCACACTGATGCGATGCGGGAACCAGTGCGATTCCAGCGTCGGTTCCCGCATCGAATCTCTCCCGCAGGCAGTTCACACTGCCCTCTGCGAATCGCTGCGGGTGTCATTACAATGTTAATGACACCCCCAGATTGGTTCACAAATTGCAGTGTGAACTGTGAACTCACACAGAAATCGCATCGCATAGGTGAGAACACCCATGCGATCTGATTTCAGTGTGGGGGGAAAACAAGCCCCTGCACTTTTTTTTCTTGCGACTCTAATGCCAGTAGTCTGAACCTGGGCTCATACCCTACCTCCAGTAGGTGATAAGAGAAACCAACAAAACAAATGCAGGGAAGTAAAGGGTTAACCTCCTCACCTGATAACAGAACAATCACTCCACACTCATGATCAGACTTATTTACTGCTGGGACAGTATAACTCCATAATTAGAGACAAGTTCAACAGTGAGATAGCTGAAGATAGCGGCACTCCAAAGGGCAACCTGTCACAGGGGAAGATCAGTGCCTCTTCTGCAATAAATGAGGCTGAGCCTGGTGTGTAGTGAGCTGTTATCACATGAGCGAGTCTAATGCCGCGTACACACGAGCGGACTTTATGGCAGACTTTGCCCGGCGGACGGGATTTCGTCGGACAATTCGATCGTGTGTGGGCTCCAGCGGACTTTGTTTTCTCAAAAGTTGGACGGACTTAGATTTAAAAAAACATGTTTCAAATCTATCTGACGGACCACTCGTCTGTATGCTAGTTCGACGGACAAAAAGCCACGCTAGGGCAGCTATTGGCTACTGGCTATGAACTTCCTTGTTTTAGTCCGGTCGTACGCCATCACGAACGAATTCGACCGACTTTGGTTGATTGTGTGTAGGCAAGTCCGTTCATTCAGAAAGTCCATCGTAAAGTCCGTCGAAAAGTCCGCCGGGCAAAGTCTGCCGTAAAGTCCGCTCGTGTGTACGCGGCAAAAGGTTTACTTCCCTGCATTTGCTTGTTACTGAGAGGATGAGCTGCTCCAACTCCAAGCTGGTCCCTCAGTCCCTGCATCTATAGAGCTGCTTCTCCTCCATCCTGCATCTATACAGAGCTGCTTCTCCTCCGTCCTGCATCTATACAGAGCTGCTTCTCCTCCGTCCTGCATCTATAGAGCTGCTTCTCCTCCATCCTGCATCTATACAGAGCTGCTTCTCCTCCGTCCTGCATCTATAGAGCTGCTTCTCCTCCATCCTGCATCTATACAGAGCTGCTTCTCCTCCATCCTGCATCTATACAGAGCCGCTTCTCCTCCATCCTGCATCTATACAGAGCTGCTTCTCCTCCGTCCTGCATCTATACAGAGCCGCTTCTCCTCCATCCTGCATCTATACAGAGCCGCTTCTCCTCCGTCCTGCATCTATACAGAGCAGCTTCTCCTCCGTCCTGCATCTATACAGAGCCGCTTCTCCTCCGTCCTGCATCTATACAGAGCCGCTTCTCCTCCGTCCTGCATCTATACAGAGCCGCTTCTCCTCCATCCTGCATCTATACAGAGCTGCTTCTCCTCCGTCCTGCATCTATACAGAGCCGCTTCTCCTCCATCCTGCATCTATACAGAGCTGCTTCTCCTCCGTCCTGCATCTATACAGAGCCGCTTCTCCTCCATCCTGCATCTATACAGAGCTGCTTCTCCTCCGTCCTGCATCTATACAGAGCCGCTTCTCCTCCATCCTGCATCTATACAGAGCCGCTTCTCCTCCATCCTGCATCTATACAGAGCTGCTTCTCCTCCGTCCTGCATCTATACAGAGCCGCTTCTCCTCCATCCTGCATCTATACAGAGCCGCTTCTCCTCCGTCCTGCATCTATACAGAGCTGCTTCTCCTCCGTCCATGCCTAGTTACTGCCCTGCATAGGGGCTTACCTCTGCCGTTATGGAGCCGTGCTTGCAGTCTGTCTCAGTCTGTCATTGGTGTCACACTGCAGTGAGCCAGGAAACCGGAAGTGACGCAGGTGTGCTGAAAAAAGCACCGACCACCGCCCTCCGATCCCTGCCAATTAAAATGCAGGAAGGGAGGACAGAAACAAATCAGTGTAGAGTGGGAGCATTTGCACCATGCACACGCCTTAAACGCGGGCAAATCAGCTTCCCATAGACCGCCATGTGTCCCACTGCTGGGACTTGTATGCTGTAAGCAGGATCTTTCATCCAGGTAACTAAGACTAAACTACATAGCCCAAGAGAACTGAGAAAGGGACTGAACAGAAAAGCCCAGGGGGTCTGTCATATACTTTGTGCCAGAGCCTGACGTGTAGAAGGAGACGTCTCGTACAGCCCCAGCTCAAGGACCACTGGAGTTGCAACAGTGGCCATGAGAGAGTGCTGAGTTAGGAGTGCCTGCAAGATCTTCCATTGGTTGCAGAGGTGTGTGACTGGTATGTAACTAGATGGTTGAAGCAGCGGATGGCCACAGGAACAGCGGATGCAGAGAACACAGCAAATGGAGGACCAGCGACACCAGGCACTATGCAGAGCAGATGGATAACTGGGTGCAGAATCAGACAAGCCAGGTCAGCAATGGAGGCTCAAACATAAGCATAAACAGCAGGCAGAGAATGGTCAGGATGCAGGCAAGGTTTGGCAACAGGATATCATGCAGAAGAGAGATTCAAGCACAGTCAATGGGCAAGACGGCGTCAGGATAATAGATAGCAAGCGTGGTCAGGGTAAGCCGGGTCAAACACAGAAATCAAGCAAGGATCATAGGAACAGGTATACGGGTAAAGCTGCAGATCAGACAGCAAGGCCCTAGTGCATCTGCTTCCCTTGCATATGCCATTTGGGCGCCAATGTTAATGGAGCGCGCACACATGCGAACATCTGCGTGCATGCGCACATTCAAATGCCTGTGACTGACAGAAAGGGTACTTGTGGGATTATGACCGCGCATGCGCAGTTGCCTCTGCCCTTGAACATCAGCTGCACTATGGCCAGCAAGTCCTTGACAGGGTCCATGGGAGAGACTGAGTTAGAGTCCGGGCGTGAGAGAGAGAGAGCAGTGTGTATCCACGAGGGCCCAAGTCAGATTGGGCCAAGCCGAAAAGTGGCACAAGTCACCAGAGAGCTGAGCATCCTGAGGAGGCAGATTAGCCGGACCTGCATGCAAATAAACTGGGTTGTCACCATCTATGCAACCACATCCGCAGAGGACAAAGGGGAGCCCCTGCAACAGGAAGGTCATCACTTCACCCTGCTGTGCTATAGGATCGGGTGAGAGGGTTCCTAACCCATAGAATGCAGCCATAGTTCCAAGCGTGTTTGTTGTTTCCAGTTCCTTGAGTACAGAACAGTACAGACCTCTGCCTTCAGACACGGACACTATAGCTCACCCAGTGCTGCAGCTTAACACACCTAACTGCCTTTATTAACATTGCCTGCAGAATACTAGAGATTACCCCTTTTGTCTCCCTGCTTGGCAGGAATCCACCCTTTATCCCTGGTTCATGCCATTCAAGGAAGCAATTAGCTTCTAAAGTCCAGTCTTCCATTTAAAGAGACATACTCCGGCCAAATTCTTTCTCCCCTCCCCCTTTCTGCTAAAGCAACCTCTGTTTATCATCAGATGTCCCTTAAAGTGACTCTCTTTACACTACTATTGCCTATTAAAGAGGGACTCTGTTGGCTACTTTATCATCCCTTGGGTAACTCTGTTTCTTCCCAAAGAGGCAACATCCTTTTTGTGCACCAACGTATGGGCCCCAACTAGCCGGTAGAAGAGTCTTCCACATGTTTATAGCACCTTATGGAACATTTACTTGCCTAAATACCTGAGTGTTAAACCCTGACTCTTCTCTCTGGGAGCCCACAAGTGAGCTAGCCCTGTGTTTTTGTTTTTTTTTTTTTCTTACCATTTCATTAGCTCACTTGGGGAAATCCTCCCAGTTTGGGAGCTAACGGTTAAATCTTCAGTTCTGCAGGACGTGTTGCTTAAAGTGGTACTGAATTGTGTTAGATTACCTTTTTCTTTGTGGTGTTTTGCCATTTGAAAGACTCAGCCAAATGTTTTCCTTTGCCTGTTTTGCCATTTTATTGACTTTACTACAAATTGAATGATTATTGCACCAGTGTGTGTGTGTGTGCTTCTCCTTTTGTGATAGCCATGGAGTCACCTGACCAAGGTAATTTGGTGGTGTCACAGGGACAGCACTCTGCTCAGGGCTCAGTAGTGAACAGGGTACCCAGAATACTCAGCAGCTCCCGAGGGGGTAGCACTACAGTGGCAAGAGTAGTACATCAGGTAGAAAAAGGAATACTACCTACTGGGCCATACAAGGCTGCCGGACCTCAGAGTACTTTTTAGGACAGTTTCTATTTAAATACATCAACTTGTACATAGATTTCAGAGTATCCTAATCCTTAGGAAGCTCATTAGAAGAATCATGTCTAAAAAAGCTTCACAATTTGTAGCGCCAGAGTTGGCAAAACCCAGCTTTCCTTACTTGGTAAGATGGGAAGCTGGAAGTAAAACCAACATTCAAAGTATACAGACCCCCTGTTGGCCAGGATAATTTGTGGTTTGTGACACCTCTTCTTTATAGGAAGCTTCTTCTGAAAATGCTAGTTTGCTTAGATTTCATGTTGATCCATTGGCTCTGAGTCCAGGACCAAGCATGAAGTATGTAGAGTCAGGATATTTGCTGTACACTATTAGCCCAACAAACCAAGTATAATGCCCAAGGAATTTGGACAATATTCCAAATTACTGATTCAAATTGTTTCCATTGAGGGGTACTGTTTATGCTACAACATACATTTAGACAACTGTGCACATCCATCCTTGTGGTAACAGTTTGGAGAAGGTCATTTTCTATTCCAGAATGACCTTGGCACAAAGCCAACTTCACAAAGACATGTTTTTTTCAGTTTGGTTTGGAAGAAGTCTAGTGACCTGCAAAGAGCCCTGATCTCAGCTCTACTGAAAACCTCTGCCTCTAGAAGAAGTTCAAATACTGTAAACTATCTGAATATTGATCAGGGCTTAGCCAATTCTCGAGAGGTGTGCCCAGATGGTGGCTGGGAAGCTCATTAATAGTCTGAAGTCCTGGAGAGACCGTCTTTTCCCAGTGAGGAGAGTTTAAAGCCTCAGTGGGCTATTGCACCTGAGGCAGACTATGCGCTGTGTTGCTGTTCTGTGAGGTCCAGTAGTGACAGAGCTGGGACCTGAAAACAATCTGGAACAATCTGGAACTAATTGCAGGATTTAGCCAAAGGAATCTGGTCTTGGGAAGGATTCACTCACTGGAAGGTGTACAGAGGAAGCTGGAAGGTGGCAGATGTCTTGGTGATTTGTGAGTAATCACCCTGTACTGATTCCCGGTTAACCTTGTGCTTTAGGGATATAAGTGCCAGACGTTGCTCTGAGACTGCTCTCATAGGGTCTCATCTACTGGGTCTAGAGGTGCAGCTGCAGCAGTCCTGTCTGTTGAGATGAAGTGAGTAATGAGCTGGATGTACAACGTCAAATGGGCAAGTCAGAGCCCTCTGAGTCAGTACTGATAATCCTTGGGAGTAACATTAGGTAACTGGGTTCCAACACAGTGGTGCTCCCAAGGAGAGGAGAGGGATATTAACCCCTTCACTACCCAGCCATAGTCAAATGACGTCCACAGATGGGATCTCCCATCCTGGGTGGACGTCATATGACGGCCTGGGCTTCCCGGCCGTCTAGGGGGCGCGCGCGCGCCGCGTTGCTCGGGACCCGGTGCGTGTGCCCGGCGGCCGCGATGTCCGCCTGGCACCCGCGATTGCCCGTTAACCGGGCCGGACCGTGGATCTGTGTGTGTAAACACACAGATCCACGTCCTGTCAGTTGAGAGGAGACCGATCTGTGTTCCGAGTACAGAGGAACACTGATCGGTCTCCTCCCCTTGTACGTCCCCGCCCCCTACAGTTATAATCACTCCCCTAGGAAACATTTAACTCCTCATCTCCCCCTAGTGGTTAACCCCTTCCCTGCCTGTCGCATTTATACAGTAATCAATGCAATTTTATAGCATTGATCGCTGTGTAAATGTGAATGGTCCCAAAAATGTGTCAAAAGTGTCCGATGTGTCCACCATAATGTCGCAGTCACAAAAAAAAAACGCGATCGCCGCTATTACTAATAAAAAAAATAAATAAATAAAAAAAAAAAAAAAAAAATGCCATAAATCTATCCTGTATTTTGTAGACGCTATAACTTTTGCGCAAACCAATCAATATACGCTTATTGCGATTTTTTTTTACCAAAAATATGTAGAAGAATACGTATCGGCCGAAACTGAGGAAAAAATTTGTTTTTTTTTTTAAAAATTGGAATATTTATTATAGCAAAAAGTAAAAAATATTGTGTTTTTTTCAAAATTGTCGCTCTTTTTTTTTGTTTATAGCGCAAAAAATAAAAACCGCAGAGGTGATAAAATACCACCAAAAGAAAGCTCTATTTGTGGGGAAAAAAGGACGTCAATTTTGTTTGGGTACAACATCGCACCACCGCGCTGAAAACTAAAAATTGGTCTGGGAAGGAAGGGGGTGAAAATGCCCTGTATTGAACCAGTTATAAGGAAGATGTCTCAACAGTGATGTGCAATTTGGTATCAGTGGGAGGAAGAGTGCCCCATAGTTTGTATCAGTGGGAGGACTAGCGTCCCATTGTTGGCATCAGTGGGAGGTATTATGCCCAATCTCTGATGTCAGTGTGAGCCCTAGTGCCTTGTATTAGTTGGAGAAGTAGTGCCCCAAGGGCTGGATCAAAGCAAGCAAAGGGCCGCTTCTGTCCCAGGGGCTGTAGTTTGGAGACCACTGACATAGAGGGAGGTGTTCCTGTAGACCTTGCAGCAATGTAACTGATAGGCATGCAGCACAGGCAGAGTTCACCGGATGTTATAAGCTGACAAGATTTTTGACACGATCATCATAGTTTAATCCTTGCCCTCAATCCAACCCATAAATGTTACCGCTAACTTCAACCATTAACCACCAAAACTAACGCTGGGTATACACTAATAGAATTTTGAAAGAAAATTTGTACAATAACTCTTAATATATTTTCGACAACTTGAAGAGTATCATTCGAAAGTAGTTGAAAATCTTGTTTGCTTTTAACATTTGACTTTGAAACGAATGGACTTTACTGAACGAAAACTGCATATGCTGTTAGATATTTGTTTGTTTGAAAAAAAAAGTGTTCCATTCCACTCCTTCTAATTTGCCCGCACTGCGGTGAAAAACAAGCGTCAATTTGAACTCACTTACAATTAGAAAATCTACTAGTGTACAGCCAGCCTAATCCTACCTTTTGGACAAATTCAATTTTGTTTTATATATTTTTTATTTTATAGGGATAAAAGTTATCACATAGAAAAAAAAATCACTACTGAAAATGCCACGCAATAGAAGAAATAAATAATTTTTATAGTGCCCTTTGTACATAATGATGATCCAGTTTTTAGTTATACTTCGGTTTGTCATTTGTTCCCCACGGCAATAATTAGTCAATGAGTCAAGAGGCAAGTCTTTGCTTGTTTCCTTGGTAGAAACAGATGACTTTTACTAATTTGTACTCCTTTTGGGGAGCTATTACTACTAACTGGTGGCTCCTTGGAATCCGGCTGGTATTTATCATTATATAATGAACTGCTTAACTGACCTGTCATGTATGGTTATGGGCAATGATATTTGCAGGGGCCTATTGAGGCTATAAAAAGGATTCTCAGCTTCCCCTAAACACAGTGTTAAGGATTTTGAAGAGGGCAAGGTCTGCACCAGAACTGCCACCCAACATCTAGAAAGAGAACTTCAAATCCCATCAACCTGTTGGCTGGACTGTGGAATTGACAACCACATCCCTGTAAGCACAAATATGATGAAAATGCATTTATAATAAAATGAGAACACATTTAGAAGAAAATGCATGAGGCCCAGTTATGCCCTGTACACACAGTCGGATTTTCTGGCGGAAAAAGTGCGATCGGATTGTGTTGTCGGAAATTCCGATCGTGTGTGGTCTCCATCGAACTTTTTCCGTCGGAATTTCCGACACACAAAGTTTGAGAGCAGAATACAAAATTTTCCGGCAACAAAATCCGACCGGTTAAATTCCGATCGTGTATACACAAATCCGACGCACAAAGTGCCACGCATGCTCAGAATAAATTAAGAGACAAAAGCTATTGGCTACTGCCCCGTTTATAGTCCCGACGTATGTGTTTTACGTCACCGCGTTCAGAACGATCGGATTTTCCGACAACTTTGTGCGACCGTATGTATGCAAGACAAGTTTGAGCCAACATCCGTCGGAAAAAATCCATGGATTTTGTTGTCGGAATGTCCGATCAATGTCCGACCGTGTGTACAGGGCATTAAGCTTTTAGTTTAAAACTGCAAAATACATTAAAGGTGCATTAAAACAAAAAGTGCTTCAAGCCTTACAGTTTGTTTTCTTCAGAAAGCAGCCACAGATTGAGTAGAAAAGCCTGTCCCCTGTCAGCATGTCACAGAGAAGGATCTTTCTCCCTTTGTGGAAGCAGTGATCTTTTCGCAAGAGTCTGGCATGTCCCTTTCAGAGCCAGAATTGTCAGAGCTCATGGTCCCTGCTGATTGGGGAGCGCTAGCTGCAATTCAGCAAGGGGCATGTTGGGCCTCTCTAGCCACTTCAGCCCCGGAAGAATTTACCCTCTTCCTGACCAGAGCACTTTTTGCGTCACGCTACTACGTCGCTTTAACTGACAATTGCGCGGTTGTGCGACGTGGCTCCCAAACAAAATTGACGTCCTTTTTTTCCCACAAATAGAGCTTTCTTTTGGTGGTATTTGATCACCTCTGCAGTTTTTATTTTTTGCGCTATAAACAAAAAAAGAGCGACAATTTTGAAAAAAAAGAAATGTTTTTGACTTTTTGCTATAATAAATATCCCCAAAAAATATATAAAAAAAATTTTTCCTCAGTTTAGGCTGATATGTATTCTTCTTTATATTTTTGTTAAAAAAAAAAAATCGCAATAAGCGTATATTGATTGGTTTGCGCAAAAGTTATAGCGTCTACAAAATAGAGGATAGATTTATGGCATTTTTATTATTATTATTTTTTTTTATTAGTAATGGCGTCAATCTGTGATTTTTATCGGGACTGCGACATCATGGCGGACACATCGGACACTTTTGACACTATTTTGGGACCATTGTCATTTTTACAGCGATCAGTGCTATAAAAATGCACTGATTACTGTGTAAATGACACTGACAGGGAAGAGGTTAAACACTAGGGGGCGATCAAGGGGTTAAGTGTTTCCTAGGGAGTGATTCTAACTGTAGGGGGGATGGGCTACTTAGGACATGACAGCGATCACTGCTCCCGTTGACGGGGAGCAGTAGATCGCTGCCATGTCATTTAGGCAGAACGGGGAAATGCCTTGTTCACATAGGCATCTCCCCGATCTGCCGCTCCGTGACGTGATCGCGGGACACCGGCGGACATCGAGTCCTTGGGTCCCGCAGGCAGGGTCACAGAGCACGCAGCCGGCGTGCTCGCTCCCACAATGGCGCTTCTTAAAGGGGACGTACCTGTACGCCCATTTGCGCAGCCGTGCCATTGTGCCGACGTATATCGTTGTGCACTGGTCGGCAAGCGGCTAGAGGGACCACTGCTTCCACACGTAGAGCAAGGATCCTTTTCTGCAACATGCTGGCAGGGGACAGGATTTTCTACTCAGGCTGTGGCTGTTTGTAAAGGGGGGTAGGGTGATGGTTGGTTGTCACGTCTTCCATGTGCAGGTTACTTACATTGTACCCATTTTATAACCTCAGACCACGCAAAGGCAAAAGTTCAAAAGCTTTACTTAAAGAAATAAATTAACATGATGACATTCACAGGTAATATTTTTTAATAAGGTGAAGACTTTGCCCTTGCATCCCTAGTCCCCAACTTCAGGCTTATGACTGCCCCAGAATACCTGCATAGGAAAGAGTCCATCGTTGGCAGAGTCCATGCTTGGCAGAGTCCATGGATGGTATCTTCAGGAAGGCCTGCAAGTTCCAGCAATCCTGCTACATTGCATAAGGCTCATGAGCCCAGGGGAGTAGCACATTTCCTGGAATTGGGAACAAGAACACTCTCCTACATCTTGCTTGCTGTTTGTGTCTTTCTTATCACACAGGCTAAGTGGGTAAGTTTCCCCGTTCCTCCCCCCAGGATCTGGGCACTCATCCCTTTTATAGCACAAGGTACCAGGGGGCCGGAGTTAACCCCTAACTTCCCGCTGCGGCAGCAGAGACTACTACCTGCCTACACACATCCCCCCTAAAACGCAAGCTGCATAACCGCAACATTTAACACATTACAGAGCATCACAACATACAAACACTGTAACATCAATAAAATAAACAGAACTTTTGTAAAAGATCAGTACTCAACAGAAAGCAACTTTTCCTATCGTTCTTAAACATAATAGTCCGGGTCTGGTAATGACACAACTTCTCCCGTGATGGAGTGAGTACCCCTGATTCTGTGCCACCGGGAAGCAACTGTCAGGCTTAACAATCACATCACGGTCCATGAAAATATGTTGCCCCGTGTTTTAAAACTCGTACAGGTGATGAAGCTTTGCCTACAGTTGCTGGAATAATAATAATTGGGGGGGGGGGGCATATGGCAACACCCAACCATACACCAGCATGACGTACTTCTCTACATATTGCTGGAGCTGAGCTAGCCTGGCTGACCTTGGCTTGGAAGTGCACCCTACCCTGCAACAGGTAAGCATTCAATGGGCACAGGTGCTTATGCCAAGGTCTTTGCACCAACTTTGGATCAGGCGAAAGGAAATGAGGATAAGGCACACAGGGCTCTGGGGACGGTGGTAACTTCTTGTCCATTCCAAAAATTAGACTTTCCCGCGCGTTCCCCTGGGACTGGTCTTGAGAGCGAGTGGCTTGTAGGACCATCGGGGTCTCCTCAGCTAGGGAATAGTCTAACAAGGGACCAGGGACATGCAGTTAGGGGAGGCAGGTGAGGCAGAGCCTCACCTACCATGATCGTAAAAAAATTTAAAAAATTTAAAAAAAACGATCAAGCTTCGAGGGTAGGGTTTTTAAGGTAATTTACTATATTTTTAAAAACTGTACTCAAGCAGGTGGCTTAACGGATAAATTACTGAAGTTTGAAGTCATAACTTCCAACCAGTAATTTCACAGTAAATAGATAAATAATAAATTATTATCTTATAACACATAGCATAATAATATGTTATTTAGCTTGATTAAAACAGTACATTTTCAACAGCAGCAGATCCTCCCTCTTTGCAGTGTGATAAAAACATGGGATTATGGGTAAATCTTATACCCATAAACACATGTTTTTCCTTCTAGTTAAGAGGGCTGGGCTGGAAGGATGCATTTGTCTTTTAGACACATGCCGCCTTCTATGACACTGCAGTGAGAGGCGTGCCTCCACTGCAGCATTGTTATTGGACAGCTTGTTCCAATGGTACTTTACCATTGGTCCAAGGCTCTAAGCTGTCTATTGAGCTCAGTGTCTCTGACAAGAAGTGAGGAGAGGCACTGTGAGCTCATCCTCTCAGTCTGCAGCAGAGTGTGCCAGCTTGTATTTAAACTGGCTGCTCTGTATGTAGCTTCTGACAGGCTGCACAAGGAGCCCCGTATTTCCGGAACCATATATGACAGGAGCCCCAAGTGGGGTAGGACTTCAGCTACCTACCCCAGTTTCTTTAAAAAAAAAAAAAAAACAATGAAAAATTGCTGCGCAAATACTGTGTTACGTAAAAAATTACAACGACCACCATTTTATTTTCTAGGGTGTCTGCTAAAACAATATATATAATATTTTCTTTTTTTGAAAGAAACATTTTTTTTTAAAGAAACTGTTTCATGAATAAAATAAAAATAAAAAATAAAGTTAGCCCAATTTTTTTGTATAATGTGAAAGATGATGTAAATAGAGTAAATAGATACCTAACATTTCTCCCTTTAAAATCGCGCACACTTGTGGAAAGGCGCCAAACTTCAGTACTTAAAAATCTCCATAGACGACGCTTTAAAAATGTTTACAGGTTACATGTTTAGAGTTACAGAGGAGGTTTAGTGCATAGAATTATTGCTCTTGCTCTAACGTTCGCGGCATATGTAACCTGTGTGTATCTGGCTAGGATACTAGCCAGTGCCTCACCAGCCACTGACCACACCGCACGTCCCTGCAAGCGACGGATCCATATATCCAGTAACGGAGAATCCAGGAAAGTAACAATGGTAGCGTCTGGCCGTTCTGCCGTTAGTGCTCCTTGGTTTAGAGGAAGGGGCAGCTCCTCCAGCAGAAGCACGTGGGACTTTGTTATCTCTCCCGGCTGGGTACAGGTTCCGCAGGTGCGCTGCAGGGCAGCAGCTTGACCCCAGAAGCCAGTAGGGAGGCCATCCCTGATAGCTTGTAATGGCTTGGCTTCAGGATCTTTGCCGGAGGCTCAGGGGTGGATGCATCTCCAGCAGCAGGATCACTCTGGGGTAGGTTGTCCAGCTCGAGTTCACAGCTGGGCTTTTTTTCCAGCATGTGTTGGAATAGCAGGACATCACAGACATGGCAACAAGCTTGAGTAGAGAAGATGGGTATGCGTCTCTTGCAAGTCGGCAAAGAGCAGGGAATTCTTCCTGGGTGCCCGAGTGGCAGAGGGCCACCCAAAAGCTGGCAGGCACTGTTTTCCAACATCGATGGTAGCCGGAATTCATTTCCACGGTAACTGGTGAATGGCTGGTAGCAGCACATGTGGCGCATCTGCACGTTGTTCCTGGTCTGGTTTCTTTATATGCCCCTTATCAGAATATCCCTCAACCAGGAGATGGAGCCTTATGTAGGAGCCTATCAGGAAACAGACATATGTTGTTCACGTGGAGTATTGCTGGGCAAGCCTGGACAAGTTCTAACTAGTTAACTAATGCCATGGTCTTTTTAGAGGTTGCCTTCAGTTGCATGCAGTAGGAATAGCCCCACGTTGGGCACCAAATATTGTAAGGGGGGAGAGTGATGGTTGGTCGTCAAGTCCTCTATGTTTCCCTCCTTGTTGGGCACCAAGCAAGGGTCACATGAGATGCCTACCCCAGGGTGGGTTCTTCTGGGCTATGCTAGGTACATTGTGCATGGTTACTGACAAACATGGGGTCCCTTTACTTGAGCCACGATCATGACATGATGATAAACATGAACGAACTCTAGTAAAATCTTTTGATATATTAACCCCTTCACACCCGTGCTGTAGCCGAAAGACATCCATGGACATCCTCCCATGATCGCGCTGCTTGCTTTGTGATCATGGAGTCCTTCAGACTCGGCTGATAGCAGAGCAGGGTAAAGGGCCAATGACAGCGGTCCTTTACCATGCGATCAGCTGTCAACCAATGACAGCTGATCACGAAAGTAAACAGAAGCCAGTTATTAGCTTTTTTCTCCTCACGATCAGCGTGAGGAGAAATTAAGACAGCAGGTAACCGGGTTCTGTCACAGGGACATCGGTCCCAATCTGTGCCCACCAGTGCTGTTAATCAGTCCCAACCAGTGCCACCTATCAGTGCCCACCAGTGCAACCTATCAGTGCTCATCAGTGCCTCATCATCAGTGTCACCTATCAGTGCCCATCAGTGCTGCCTATCAGTGCAGCCTCATCAGTGACTTCTCATCAGTGCCCACCAGTGCCGCATCATCAGTGCCACCCACCAGTGCCCATCAGTTCAGCCTATCAGTGCCAATCAATGAAGGAGAAAAATTACCTGTTTGAAAAATGTTATAACAAACTATAAAAAATGTTTCTTTTTTGGTCCCTTCAGCAAAAAGCAAAAACCCAGTGGTGATTAAATACCACCGAAAAGAAAGCTTAATTTGTGTGGAAAAAAATGAAAAAATCTTGTTTGGGTACAGCATTGCATGACCGCGCATTTGTCATTCAAAGTGTGACAGCGCTGAAAGCTGAAAATTGGCCTGGTCAGGAAGGGGGTGAAAGTGCCCAGTAAGCAAGTGATTAAGCATCACCACGGTCACTTGTGCATTTAGAAGGAACATGCGGTTCCAATGCCCTCACCACCTGTCCAGCATATCCCCACTACCTCACTCCTAGTAACGGTATGGGCTCCCGCCATGCACCTAGCGCAGACTCCATGCGTGCACTTTACCTGACTCTTTCTGTTCCGTACCTGTGTACAGGATGAGGGCCCCGGTGGTGCAGATCTGCAGATCGTGGCCGAAGGAGAGCCGACAACAACTCCTTCCCTGCAAGAGGCTCATCTGCCACATGTACACGCTTTTGACAGGCTGCTAGAGAAACCTTTGTTACCCTTGGTAACCACTTCCTTGTACTTCACACTGTATTAAATCTTGTACTGATGTCTTCATATCCCATTGTGTTTTAGTAACATGAGCTGTAGCTACTGTATGTGTCTGATGCTTCTAAACGCACCTAAGCGTGTGTGCAAAAAACGCGGTTTCGGAACCTTTTTGAAGCTGGTTTTCTCCTGCTAGGAGAAACGAATTGACAAAACCCCAGTGTCCAGGAAGCCTTCATTATTTGTCTCCTACAGAACAGCTTGGTCAGGCAGCGGTGGGGTTAGGAGAAGTGCACTGTCAACCAAGCTAGCTCTGGATCTAGAGTACCTATAAAAGCGGAACAAAGTGCTACACGCACTTGGGGACTTGGGGAACAGGATGGACATTGAAGTATTTGTATGGTGAGACTTCTTCTTTAAAATTATGTAGTTCCTATGTAGTGGGTAACATACAATATCTACCACATGGCCAAGTATACTGTATCCATCCAATAGCATAAACACTTTCAGCATAGCATCCTGAATAATTAGTAAATAATTAATCTGTAATATGAAAGATGTGTATTCTACTAGAAGTTTTTTTTTTTTTTTTTATATAAAACTTTAAATACGGATTATTTCCTGTCAATTTATGTAATTTTTGCCTTGCAAAATAACCATTGTTTTTAATGTATAAATAACATCCAATACAAAGTAATCTTGTACAGATTCTTATTTTTGATTATATTATATTACTGGGGTCAGTAACTTTTTGTACATCATCATTAAAAGGATTAGACAAATCGGTGGGCCAGTAATCACTAGCACACTGTAGTCATATTGTTTGTTTTCAAACTCATAGTTGAACTGATAATGGCAAGTAAAATATATAAGTTATTTTATTAACTGATGAACAATTAAAACCTGTTATACCTCAGATTGGTTCAATTCCTGTACCTTCAAACCTCAGATCACCCCAATTCTTTCACCTTCACACCTCAGATCACCCCAATTCCTGCACCTTCATACCTCAGATCAGTCCCGATTCCTGCACCTTCACACCTCAAATCAGTCCAGATTCCTGCACCTTCATACCTTAGATCACCCCAATTCCTGCACCTCCACACCTCAGATCACCCCAATTCCTTCACCTTCACATCTCAGATCACCCCAATTCCTGCACCTTCACACCTCAAATCAGTCCCGATTCCTGCACCTTCATACCTTAGATCACCCCAATTCCTCTACCTCCTCACCCCAGATCACCCCAATTCCGGCACCTTCATACCTCAGGTTGGTCCCAATTCCTGCACCTTCATACCACAGATCACCCCAATTCCTGCACCTTTACACCTCAGATCACCCCAATTCCTATACCTTCATACCTCAGGTTAGTACCAATCCCATCACCTTCACACCTCAGATCACCCCAATTCCTTCACCTTCACACCTCATAACATTAGAAAATCTACTAGTATATGGCCAACTTCATTCTACCTCTGATTCCATTTTTTATATGTATTTATGTATTTTTTTTTATAAGGATAAATGTTATCCCATGAAAAAAAATCACTAATGGAAATGGTACACAATAGAAGATGAAATGTAATTTTTATGGTGCCCTTTGTACATAATTATGATCCAGCTTTTATTTATACTTTGGTTTGTCATTTGTTCCCAATGGGAATAATCAGTTAATTAGTCAAGCGTCAAGTCTTCTTGTTTCTGTAGATCATCCGTGGGAAGCTATTACTACCAACTGGTGACCCCTTGGAATCCGGCTTGTTTTGGTCACAAGATGATTACCTAATGAACTGCCTAATTAGTCATGTATGATTATGTGCTGTGACATCTGTGAGGCCTACTGAGGCCATTAGAGGCTATAAAAAAGGGATCTACGACTTCCCCCTAAACACAGTGTTAAGGATGTAGAAGACGGCAAGGGTTGCACCAGAACTACCACCCAACATCTAGAAAGAGAACTTCAAATCCCATCAACCTATTTGCTGGACTGCGGATCTCACAACAACATTCCAGTAAGTACAAATATACTGAAACTGCACTAATAATAAAATCAGAGCATACACTATATTACCAAAAGTATTGGGACACCTGCCTTTACACGCACATGAACTTTATTGGCATCCCAGTCTTAGTCCATAGGGTTCAATATTGAGTTGGCCCACCCTTTGCAGCTATAACAGCTTCAACTTTTCTGGGAAGGCCATCCACAAGGTTTAGGAGTGTGTCTATGGGAATGTTTGACCATTCTTCCAGAAGCGCATTTGTGAGGTCAGGCACTTACGTCGACAAGAAGGCCTGGCTTGCAGGCTACACTCTAATTCATCCCAAAGGTGTTCTATCGGGTTGAGGTCAGGACTCTGTTCAGGCCAGTCAATTTCCTCCACCCCAAACTTGCTCATCCATGTCTTTATAAAACTTGCTTTATGCACTGGTCCAAATCATTTGGTGGAGGGGGGATTATGGTGTGGGGTTGTTTTTCAGGGGTTGGGCTTGGCTCCTTAGTTCCAGTGAAGAGAACTCTTAAGGCATCAGCATACCAAGACATTTTGGACAATTTCATGCTCCCAACTTTGTGGGAACAGTTTGGGGATGGCCCCTTCCTGTTCCAACATGACTACGCACCAGTTCACAAAGCAAGGTCCATAAAGACATGGATGAGCGAGTTTGGGGTGGAGGAACTTGACTGGCCTGCACAGAGCCCTGAACTCAACATGATAGAACACTTTTGGGATGAATTAGAGCGTAGACTGCCATCCAGGCCTTCTCATCCAACATCAGTGCCTGGCCTCACAAATGCGCTTCTGGAAGAATGGTCAAACATTCCCATAGACACACTCCTAAACCTTGTGGACAGCCTTCCCAGAAGAGTTGAAGCTGTTATAGCTGCAAAGGGTGGGCCAACTCAATATTGAACCCTACGGACTAAGACTGGGATGCCATTAAAGTTCATGTGTGTGTAAAGGCAGGCGTCCCAATACTTTTGGTAATATAGTGTATTTACTTAAAAAAATGGATTAAGCACAGTTAAACTGTTAGTTTAAAACAGCTAATAAATTCTGGGTGCATTAAAAGCAAAAGGTGCACCAGTATTATGCCCCGTACACACAATCGGACATTGATCAGACATTCCAACAACAAAATCCATGGATTTTTTCCGACGGATGTTGGCTCAAACTTGTCTTGCATACACACGGTCACACAAAGTTGTCGGAAAATCCGATCATTCTGAACGCGGTGACGTAAAACACGTACGTCGGGACTATAAACGGGGGGGTTTCCATGGTGTCCACATTTTGATTGGAGCGGCGGTGTGATTGGCGGAACTCAGACGCCAATCAGCACCGCAAGTGTTTCCCCTTCCCCTCTATATTTAACCACCGGACGCCGTGTCGGTTTCACGGTCCGGCTCGGCGGCGGTGGTTAGAGACTGCACAATCTGAACTATCCAATATACTGCAACACAGCACCTCAGATAAGGTAATGCTGTCCTCCATCCTTTTGTCAGTACTGTCATTTTTCTGGCAACCCCCAATCATGGGAGCCTTTTTATTGTGTCTTCTGATGGAGTTTCCCTTTTATGCACATTAGATATTTCAACACACAGCAAATACTCCTGTCTTGCTGGTGAGTAAGCTCTTCCCTCTCCTGTATTACCCTACAGATTATACATTGTATGAAGCTGCTACCTTTCACAACTCCTGGAGCTGCTTGTGCTTAAGGGACATCCGCTCCCCCGCTCGGGCATCTATTTACATCTAATTTCCACATCCCTCACATACCAGCATTGGGGTAAGCTATGAACACTCAAATTGTCTTTTACACCCAGCCTGTACGCAAACCTGCACTGTGCTCTGCGTCCATGCATTGTTCATTTTTAACATATGGGTGCTTTTTACTTTTTTACTTTTTTAAAGTACCCCAGCCTACTTGGCCCCCTTTTTTTGTGTTTTCAGATAACTCCCCCCCCTCTGGTTCCTCGCTTTTTGGACCCCTCCGGGGAAGTGTTGTCACCCCTGGGTTCCTCTCCTGGGGTGGCACATTGGGACCAGCGTGGATAAGGCGGGGCCAGACGTACGCTCGTTTCCTCATTTGGATTCCTGGCGTCCTGTGCGTTCTTGCCCCCGAGTTTTACTCTGGCAGTCAGCCTCTCTTCCTGAATATACTTGGGTATGTGCAATTTTTTTTTTTTTGTCATAATGTACAGAATGATGTTAGATGCAGGAAAAATATGTACAATGCATTCGTTTTCTAATTACGCTATTTCATATTTTGTTATGTAGTGTAAAATCCTCCTACAATTTGCCCTTGATGAAGGGACTCCTTTAGCAGTCCCGGAACGCGTAGGCTCAGGTGGAAGACTACATGAATACACATTTGGTTCGCTCATCAGTATATTCCTGATTTTATTGTTAAAATTATTATTCTATGTGACTGTAGTAGATTTTTTGTATATTTTTGTATATTTGTACCAATAAAATTGCTTTTATTTACTCCGTTGCCTTTAAAGTCCCACCATTTCCTGAGGGGTTATTTCTTTTTCTCCTTACATCAGGGATGGCGGCAACTCTTGTGACATAATTGGATGGTACCCCCCTCTTCAAAAAAATGGATTAAGCACAGTTAAACTGTTAGTTTAAAACAGCTAATAAATTCTGGGTGCATTAAAAGCAAAAGGTGCACCAGTATTATGCCCCGTACACACAATCGGACATTGATCAGACATTCCAACAACAAAATCCATAGATTTTTTCCGACGGATGTTGGCTCAAACTTGTCTTGCATACACACGGTCACACAAAGTTGTCGGAAAATCCGATCATTCTGAACGCGGTGACGTAAAACACGTACGTCGGGACTATAAACGGGGCAGTAGCCAATAGCTTTCATCTCTTTATTTATTCTGAGCATGCGTGGCACTTTGTGTGTCGGATTTGTGTACACACGATCGGAATTTCCGACAACGGATTTTGTTGTCGGAAAATTTTATAGCAAGCTCTCAAACTTTGTGTGTCGGAAATTCCGATGGAAAATGTGTGATGGAGCCTACACACGGTCGGAATTTCCGACAACAAGGTCCTATCACACATTTTCCGTCGGAAAATCCGACCGTGTGTACGGGGCATAAGAGTTTGTTTTCTTAGGAAACAGCCACAGTTGGAGTAGAAAAGCCTGTCCCTGACTAGCAGGTTGCAGAGAAGGATCCTTGGTTTCTGTGTGGAAGCAGTGCAAAGGTCTGGTATGTCCCTTGCTGAGTCAGAGCTATATCTCAGCAGTTGGCAAAGTTCATGCTCCCTGCTGATTGACTAGCTCCAACTTAGAAGGCGGCATGTCGGACCTCTTTAGAGAGTCCACTGCTTCCACACAGAGAGCAAGAATACTCCTCTGCAACATGCAGGCAGGGGCAGGCTTTTCCAAGACTTTGCACACCGGTGGTTTTGATGGACCTGGAATGTATTTAGCTGGTTTAAACCCAAAATTCAGATGGGTGTTGAAACAAATTTTGGGTCTGATTTAGCGTATACTGTCAGTGCCGGTGTCCAGGGTACATTTTCCTGCACAGGCAAAGTCTTGCTCATTTACTTTTCTATACCTGTACTTGAGTTGATGCCTTCACATTACATCAGGATAGTAGGGCTGTTTGATTAACCAATAGTTCAATCCACACCTCCCAACTTTTTGAGATGGGAACTAGGGACACCTATTAGCAAAAGTATGTAGGCATAGGGCCAGGCCTGGGACAAGGATAGGGCAGCTGCTCTGGACACTGTGGTCTCATTTGAGGGGGCGGGGGGGTCTGTGAGGAGTTTGAGGGGGAGGGGATTTGTGTTGGTAGGGGGAATTTGGGGGGGCAGCAGGGGATAAGAATTGTTCTAGGAGGGGAAATTTGGGGTGGGGGTGTTAGGAGTGGTGATTTAGGGGGATTTGTGTTGGGAAGGGGGGTGGGCAAGAGAACTTGGAGGGGGGATTTTTTTGGGGGGAGGAGGGGTTTGTACTGGTAGGGATGATTGAGGGGTATTTGTGCTAGGAGGGAGATTTTGGGGGGAGGAGTGTGTGCTAGGAGGGGGGATAGAGGGGGAGGAATTGGTGCTAGGAGGGGGGATGGGAGGTGGGAATTTGTTCTAGGAGGGGAGATTTGGAGTGGAGGGGGAAAGGATGTGTACTTGGAGGGAAGTTTGAAAGATAGAGGATTTGTGCTGGGGAGATTTCAGGGATGGGGGCAAAGATTGTGCTGGGAGGGGGGATCTTTGCTGACACATAATGCTCATACATCTTGGAGGTGGGGGGGGGGTCACAGGCTGGCATGTTCATCCTGGGCTCTAGATGGCCCTCTCCCGGCATTGCATAGGACACACCCCTGCCACGCCCCCTAAAGGAGAATTATACAAAAAAAAGATTAATTTAACTCACAAGTGCTTTTTTTTTACACCACTACTATTCCTTTATACTGGCTTTTGAAACTTTACAAATGCAACAATTTAGAATTTGGATGAAAGGTTTTGCACTGGGAAACACTGAAAGATAAAAAGTGCATTTTATATAAGTAGCGTTACCCCCGTGAGGGCTGCTGATTGACTCTATACCCCACTGACACCTTGGGTTCCATTCTGTATTGGGATGCTATCAATGAGAAACTCACACAATGTCACTGAACCACTCAGAAAGTTTACTATAGTGAATATTAAACACAATGAACAATGTGATTAAACAGAAACAATAAATGACAGTTGATAACAGTCAGTATAGATATGAAAACGGTGGATTCAACAATTACAGTAGGGAGTATATGTAGACAGGTGCTCAATGGGGCAAGTGTTCAATATGCTCCAAAACCTATATTAAACACCTTCCCACTGAGGCCTCAATACACGCACTAAATTGAAATATAACGTTACTCACAATCAATAATACAATGCAATATTGAACCTGTACTCAAGGGCTCCCCCTAGGTTGTAATTCAGAGTTCAAACTACAAAATAGAACCGCGATGCTTTGCAAAAGATGATAAAAGTTCCTTGACTCCAGATATCTTCAGCCTGTAGTTTAAACTACAGTATTTGTAATCCAACAAGGCAAAAGAGAGAAAGCAAACTCTAGAATAAATGATACGTTGATAACTGTGTAACTGAAGAAATATGGCACTTGTAACTTCCTCCTTATGTGAGTGTAATACAGTACTGACTTTACAGCACAGGGAATAACAAACCTCAGAGTTCAGCTGTATGTGGCCTGTGAATAAGTAGAATCCCTTCTGTGGAACTACAAGTCTCACCAGCAGTCTGCAAATAACTCACTCAGCAAACAGTGCACTTTACTGAAATGGGCAGGTGCCCTCTCACCACAATAGACTCAGAGGCTGTGAGGCTCTGTCCGGACTCCCCTCCTGATGTCTCAGTCTGATGAAAAGATAGCGCCACCGCGCTGTACCGCTCCTTCGGATGGCTGAAATGCAGGAAACCTCCAGATGCCCCGATTCTGCAAACCGATCCACTTGCTAGGCCGGGCTGTACTCTGAAGCACCTCAGAGTCTGTCAATCCCACTCTGCACTGTATAGGCTACAGTCTCCTGATCACACACACAGACCTCCTGCTGGCAGATATTGAATGGCATCCAGAGAGAGCAAAAGATGGCCACGCCGTTCCTTTTATTACTGCTCCAAGCATTCAGTGCTGTGCGCTTTGCATTGTCTGTATTGTAGTTCAGGGATGATCCAGCTAACAGAGTCACTTCCTCCTCCAAACTACATCTCACACAATGCTTTGCAGTGCTGATTCTCAGGAATTAACAGAAAGTCCTAACAGCATTAAAGGGACACTAGAGGGAGCCAAACTCATTGCAACCATAACAACTGTAATACCTTATATTAACAAACCCTTGGCTACATATACAACAACTATATAGATCAGACCAAAATGAGGGACACACGAGGAGGAAAGAGGGACAGAGGGACTTTGTTCCAAATCAGTGATAGTCAGGAGACGAGGATTTGCGGATGAAAACTTTGAGAAAGTGCGTCTGCAACATACTCCTCCACGGCTTTATCGTCCAAGACCGACAAAGGGTAAACCCAGCAACGAGGGGGTATGGCACCAGGTTGAAAGTCAATTACGCAATCATACGACCGAGTAGAGGCAAACTACTGGCTTGAGCTTTGTCAAAGACATCGCTAAAATCACAGTACTCCTCCAGCAGAGAGGAGAGTAAAGAGGTGCACAGGGCCTTGGCTACCTTCTGGAAGCATGTCTTACTGCATTGTGGCAACCAGGAGAGAACCTCAGCACTGAGCCAATCAAAAGAGGGGTTGTGCCTCTGTAACCAAGGATAACCAACAACCAGCGGAAACTTAGGTGAGGAAATAACTTGGAATTGGATTATCTCATGGTGAAGAGCTCCTACGATAAATGCACTCAGGTGCGCTACTATTGTCAAACCAACCAGACTGAGGGAACTAGGTGTGCATATGAGTTATACCTTTGAGCAATAATAATATCAAATAACAAATAACAAATATCGGATGGTTACAATGTGACAAAGTCCACTTGAGGAGTAAGTGGTTGAAGAATAGGCAATTCAAAGAAGTCCTGCAGCCCAAATGTGTGCTTTCCTAGATGAAACAGTCCTTTCTCTGAGAGCAAGGATCGTGTGATAAATAGAAAAAAGGCGGCCACTTACCAGATATGTGGGACCCCCTCAAATGTATCAAATCCCGCAGGCAGGAACAACCGATGAGGTCCTCTTATTCAGACATCTGTCCGCCTAAGATCCTCCACTGGCACCGGAGCAGCGGTGTGATGAGGTCCCGTAGACTGGAACAGCTGATCGGATGGAACAGCTGATCTGGTTACACAGACTCCGATCCTTCACATGCACTGTTGTATCTCTATAGCCGGACTGGCTTCAGTTGTGTCACTTGCCATATGTGAAAGAGGATTACAAAAGCAGGAAAACCTCCATAGTGTAGTAGATAAAAAACTTCTTTATTAAAAC
This sequence comes from Aquarana catesbeiana, assembly GCA_037953035.1. Classification (NCBI taxonomy): domain Eukaryota; kingdom Metazoa; phylum Chordata; class Amphibia; order Anura; family Ranidae; genus Aquarana; species Aquarana catesbeiana. The sequence goes on from JBBHAA010001935.1 coordinate 258,565, forward strand.
CAAAAAACGTGGCCGGCATCAAGATATGGGCAGATAATCAAAGATACAAAAGTTTACTAGCACTGCTGCAATAAAGCTAGTCAGCTGCTGTGTGGTGACAACAGGTTTCGTAGCTCCACCCTACGCTGTGTTTCTCCGTAAGAGGCATCCTTTCCCGGTCAATGCCTCTCACGGAGAAACGCAGCGTAGGGCTGAGCTACGAAACCTGACGTCACCTCATCAATGAAGGCAGCATCAAGGAACAGGCCTGCAGCCTCAGAGTCGATTAGAGCCTTATTTCGATGGACGACTCAGCCCAAGAAAGGGTGACCGAAACCAGGGGCTTATCCTTCTGGATAACTGGGGACGAAACAACGACACCTAAGGTCTGTCCATGACAGGACCTCAAGGTTCCGGCATCCCCTGGACAGGTAGGACACGACTTCAAAAACGACCTGCCTGGCCACAATAAAGGCACAATCTCTCCATCCTCTTAAAGGTTCTCTCATCCAGAGAGACGCGCAAAACCCAAGTGCATGGGCTCACCTTCACTGACCGACTCGGTACCAGGGGGAATGGGAGGTGAAGGAGGCAAGGGTGGGACTGCAAAGCTCGAAGACAAATGTACAGGAGGCTTCCGCAAGGGCTCCTTAAAAGAGAGTCTTTCTCTGTGTCTGGAGTCAATGAGGATGGCAAACGTGATCAACTTTTCCAGCTCAGTGGGTATATCTCAGGCTGCTATCTCATCCTTGATGGTATCTGAGACACCATGAGAAAAAGCAGCCACAAGGGCCTCATTGTTCCAAGCAACCTCTGCTGCCAGAGTACGGAATTCAATGGCGTAATCGGCAACAGTTCTCGAACTCTGTTTGATGGACATGAGGCACTTGGCAGCAGAAGCGGAGCATGCGGGAATGTCAAATACCTTTTTAAAGGAAGCCACAAACTCAGGGTAACTCAAAACAACAGGTTTTTGTGTCTCCCATAGAGGGTTTGCCCAGGCCAAGGCTCTCTCAGAAAGCAAAAATATTACAAAACCTACTTTGCTTCTGTCTGTGGGAAATGACTGGGGCAGCATCTCAAAGTATATCTCAACCTGGTTGAGAAACCCTCTGCAATGGACTGGATCACCCCCAAATCACTGGGGAAGCCGAGCGGAACCAGACATACCTCTTATAGAGGTAATACTCGAGACGGGTGCCTGCACAGAGACTGGAGCAGCAGGAGGGACAGCCTGCAACACAGGTTGTACCGGAGCAGCGACAGTGGGAGATTCCAGGTGAGCCGTGCGACTCAGGAGTGTTTGCAAGGCCATGGCAAACTGATCCATGCAGTGATCCTGCTCATCCAAACTGGAAAAAATATTACCAATAAGTGGAATGACTGTATCTTCTGAATTCATGGCCTTCGCCTACTGTCAGAAACCATAAATTCAGACCGAGACAGAATTACAGTTAAATCACACTTGTTTAATAATAAAAGTAAATAGAACAAACGTAGTCAAAGCATAGCCAAAGTTTGGTAACTGGAACGGATAGTCAGCCAAGCTAGAAAGTCAGGGATCAGCAAGCAGGATCTGGAGCCAGAGGGGATGTCAGCCAAGCAAGTCTTAAAACAGGAATGCAGGAGATAGTCTCTGTGATGCTGACTAAGGGGAAGGCAGAGATCCTCTGGGCTGGACGGCTTAAGTAGGCAGGTCTGACGAGCAGGAAATCATCAACAGGCGAGTAGCTGTGGAGAGATAGGAGATGACAATTAGCCGACAGCTGAGCTGCCAGCTCAGAGAAGGAAGAGCTGAGCCCAGCCCTGACATGAACCATAGGGTGAGTACCTGGATTGAAAACTGGCTACAAGGGTGAGTTCAGAGGGTAGTGATAATTGGGGAGTACTTGGAATGGTCCAATGTGGAAAGTGGGGTCCCTCAGGGTTCTGTCCTGGGACCAATCCTATTTAATTTATTCATAAATAACCTGGAGGATGGGATAAACAGCTCAATGTCAGTATTTTCGGATGATACTAAGCTAAGCAGGGCAATAGCTTCTCCGCAGGATGTGGAAATCTTGCAAGAGGATCTGAACAAATTAATGGGGTGGGCGACTATATGGCAAATGAGCTTTAATGTGGAAAAATGTAAAATAATGCATTTAGGTGGCAAAAACATGATGAATTACATAGTTACATAGTAGGTGAGGTTGAAAAAAGATACAAGTCCATCAAGTCCAACCTATGTGTATGGTTGTATGTCAATATTACATTGTATATCCCTGTATGTTGTAATTATCCAGGTGCCTATCTAATAGTTTTTTTAAATGATCGATGCTCCCCGCTGAAACCACTGCCTGTGGAATAGAATTCCACATCCTTACCGCTCTTATGCCGCGTACACACGGTCGGACTTTTCGTCTACAAAAGTCCGACAGCCTGTCCGACAGACTTCCGACGTACCTTCGGCGGACTTGCGGCAGACTTTCTTACGAACGGACTTGCACACACACGACCACACAAAAGTACGACAGCCTAGTACGCGGTGACGTACACCAAGTCCGACGAGACTATAAAACGGAAGTTCAATAGCCCGTACGACACCCTTTGGGCTCCTTCTGCTAATCTCGTGTTTATCTCGTGTTAGTAGAAGTTTGGTGAGAGACGATTCGCGCTTGTGAGACTCGTATTTTTCAGTTCGTTTTAACTGTTGTTCAGTCTGTGCTTGTGAGGTTTGTATCTGCTTTTCAGTGCGTTTGGTCAGTTGGCATTAAGAAATCTTTGTTTTATTGGCCGCTCGTTCCTGATTTTCAGGTCGTTCTTCACAGGCCTTGCTGTTCTTCAGTGCGTTCTGTTTAGTGCGTTCTGACCAGCCGACCATTTTGAAGCCATGTTACCTGTACGTACTCGTCGTAGAGCTCGTGCATTGTATGTGCTTGGTGCTGTAGTTTATTCTTCAGCCCAAGACCAGTCCATGAACAGGGCGAGGAGGAGTTCATGGACCAAGAATTGGTTGCTTCAGCGTGACCAGTTCTGTCACATGCCTTTGCTCCGTGAGATCCGTGAGAATAATCCTGAGGATTTCAGGAACTTTCTCCGGATGACGGACCCCGTTTTTGACCGTTTGTTGGCTTTGCTGACCCCCTATATCAGCAGGCAGGATACCTGCATGAGGCAAGCCATCACTCCGGAGCAGAGGCTGGTCGCTACCTTGCGGTATTTGGCCACAGGGAGAAGCCTGCAGGACCTTAAGTTCTCGACAGGCATCTCCCCCCAGGCTCTGGGGATCATTATCCCAGAGACCTGTTCTGCCATCATACAGGTCCTGCAGAAGGACTATATTAAGGTAAGATATTTTTCTTTTATTAGCATCACATGTTCTTTTATGTAATCTTTGATAATGTGATGTATTTCTTGCTTCAAACACTACTTACCATCATTGCAATATAGTGTGAATGTCCCCTTTTTATCCTCACACATGCTGGAATTTTTTACTGTTATTTTTTGTCATGCATGTATATTTTCCTTCAATAACCTTCCCAGCATGAAGTGATGGGAACATATCCACCTAGTCTACTCATTTTGAATGTATTTTGTTTGAGTGTATTTAGTGTGCTTATAATTAGCAATTATCTAGATTTCACAACTCCCCCACCCCCCCACCTAAACTCACTCCAAGTAGTGTGCTGCTAATGAGCAATTATCTAGATTTCACAACCCCCCCACCCCCCCACCCCCCCACCTAAACTCACTCCAAATAGTGTGCTGCTAATGAGCAATTATCTAGATTTCACAACCCCCCCCCCCCCACCACCTAAACTCACTCCAAATAGTGTGCTGCTAATGAGCAATTATCTAGATTTCACAACCCCCCCACCCCCCCCCCACCTAAACTCACTCCAAATAGTGTGCTGCTAATGAGCAATTATCTAGATTTCACACCCCCCCCCCCCCCCACCACCTAAACTCACTCCA